>JAHWFP010126775.1:95579-105685 GCA_023313725.1 Lithobius niger
GGGGGGGGGGGATTAGGGATCCCTTTTGTAAATTGGACTTAGAAAATTGTGGGTTAACTTGTAAATACTCAAACATACATTATTTGGTATTTATGGAGTTTAAGCGAACCACGATAAATCGATCAATTTTGGTACGTACCAACCTAAATCTTAATCCTCTTCTCATTTCACGTTAGAAAAATGGGGGGGGGAAAGAGATGTTCTTTTGGTTATTTAAACACGTTTTTTATCTCTCCAAACACGCAACACGGTGGGCCGGCCCTGTAAAGCGGCGGCTGTGTTTCCGGGGTTCAGAGTAGCACGAAAAGTTGGCATCGCAAAAACGGAAAGTATGTTTCAAACTATGCTGTCTGCCTTTTTTGTTGTTATGTTAGGTTAGGTTAGGTTAGGTTAGGTTAGGTTAGGTAGGTTACGTTTGTTATGTAATTTCCGTCTTCTTTCATTGCGATAGAAATCAAGTTTTCTCGTTACTCTGTCTCCTGCGATATGGCCGGTGCTTCAACACGATCGTAACTATCGTTTTACGTGTTTTCAATGTTTTTTTTTACACCTTAAAACACGTTTTCCCCTGGTTTTTTAATATGATTTGGCAACAGGATGATGATATGCGTCGATTATTAAAAAAATTGAGTGATTTGGAGTGGTTTGCTTAAGCTCCATAATTACCCATTATTTTTATAATGAAATACGTACCAACCTTTCACGGTGTATAACTGTCATTATAAATTATGCACATGATTACAGCTCTAGAAAATTATGGCAAAATTTATGATCAGGACTATTTCAAAATGAGTACCTGCCGAGCACGCTTGGCAGAGAAAAAAATTCTCCGTTGATCGTATTTCGAGGCCTTAAAATTCTAGATAAATTATTGTGCTGTATTTAGACCTGACCGTTATACAGGCGTGAAAGTCAGTCTTAATTGAAAACGAGCAAACAGGAGGAAAGCCACCAAAATTTATACATTTTTAGGGACTTCAAATGCATTTTTAGGAGGATTGCAAAGCTAAATAAATTCGGGAAACCAGCTAAACCGATGAAGACTTTCATGCTTGGTTATATTTAGACCTATGTCTTTGCTCGTATATTCATCTCCAAACGTTTCCAGGGGAGGGGGTTGACACGAATTTTTTGGAGCTCTATTAGGAAGCAGCTGTAAGTGTTGTTGTTTAATTTTACATTTTATAAAAGTTACTGCTATAATTTTGCAGTAATAATGTTGAAGTAATAATGTTGCAGTACTGTTAAAAGCAACCTTAAATGTTCAGCTTATTTTCATAAAATTCTATCCTATTTTTCTTTTTTTTGTTCAAAAATACTTTTCAGTTTTTTTTTGTTCAAGGCCACTCTCATTCCTGTCAGTTGCTTTGGCTCGAATTTCACCAGAGAGGTAAGCCAGAATAAGTTATTTTTTGATTTACTCAACCTAACCCCAAATTTACATAAGCCACTGTTTTTTGTAATTTTTCTTATAATTTTTCTTTGTTGCATTTCTGATAAAATTTCAATCTCGTTTCGATGCAGGTCATGCCCTGCCAGAGTGGATTTGTACAAAAGTCTCAGTTGTTTAATCAAATCATTAGGATTATCGTAATATTTATAATCAACTCTACTACCCGCTTTTTTAACCATACCCGTCCCTGTTTTCTTCACGTCTTCCCAAATCGGAGCGATAACAGTCCTGTACTTCGCGCTACGATTAGATTTTGGTTTATTAGTTTTGGGGTCATTGTTCTGATAAATAGCGTTTGTATTTTTTAACATGGCCGCGTAAGCTGCTTTAACTTCTGGCGCGAGGGTAGATTCTTTCAAATTTTTGAAAACTAGCAAATTCCAAAGCCCGCGTCTGCCCACGTATTGCTCCCCCTCGACCACTATATCATTCTCAAAGATTTTAACGACTTTATTACCGAAGGTCAACTCACCTTTTTTCTTATCATACTGTAATCCAAATACTGGGTCAGTGTCTTGGGAATTTTCGAAAAATTTTATCAAGAAATATTTAGTGGTGTCTCCAATATTTTGACCAGGTAACAAACTATCGAGGGACCTTAGCGTCGTGATATTTGGTAGCTCAGGTGGAGTTGAAATGCGTCTAGCTTGCACCGCGGATTATGTAGGGGTGAGTCTTGGACCGGTGCTCGTTGTCGCGTATTCAGTTTTGGAGTGCGGTGGAATTCGCATTATAGGAGTTACAGCCGGACTTGAATATTGGGTGAGGCTGTAATCGAGAGATGTTTTCTGACTAGGTGCAGGGGAGGGTGAGAGAGCCAGTGATTCGTAGTCATCTTCGTAACTTTCTTCTTCATCACTACCTTCTTCTTTGTAAATTTTAATCGGTGTAGTTTGCGTAGCTAGAGTGTTTTTAATCGGCATAGTTTGCGTGGTTGCACCCGAGACAGACGTCGGTTTCAAGGTGCTTACTACAGGTTTAAAAAATTCTTGTAGCGATTCTTCTTGTTCTCTCGCCCCCAAACGCTGATTTAAAATTTTTTTAGTTAAACGTCGTTTGAGTTTTGTGATTTCTCGTTTTGTCTCCATTCTTTTGTTTAATAGGTAAACACGAACGTTTATATCTACCCTCATTTAACGTTTTGTTAATTGCTAAAAATCCATAAGGCTTTTTCCAACAATTTTGACACAACGTTTCAGGGCCAACATGATTTTCGTAAATATGTTTCAAATTTAACTCATCCACCGGAAAAAGGATTATTAAATTTGTATTGTCTCTAACCACTTGTTTAGGAATTCTCGTGTAGGACTGACTGCAATAAAAAACATCGGCCTTCGAATGGCGTCCTTGGGCAAAGTAGCGCTCGATGTTTTTTTTGTTTATCTAAAAGGCAGTCGTCAAACAGAATCAGGTTTCTAAATTTCGGGTCCAGTTCTTCGGGCGGAATTAAATCTATTTGAGAACTGTGAAAAAATGGGACATCCCTTCCAATTTTTTGCTCAATTTCGGTAAATATAGACTGCAATGCTTTGTACTTTGGTTGACACGAAGTTTTACCGTAAATAAATAATCTGTCATAATCCAACCATTGGGTTCGTTACAGATGAAATTAAACAGTAAATTAGTTTTTCCACAATTTGCGGGCCCTATAATTAAACATCTGATATTTGAAGGTAAGAATGGGTGATTTTTCGGTTTTTTTCTTGGGTACAAAAAAGTCATAGTTTTTAATTTCCATCACGTTTTTTAATTACACATTTTTTTTATGTTTACAGAGATACTAAACTTGTAAAGTCTTCATCCGAAAACTTGCCACTGGAGATGTCTGGTTGCACCACACCATATTCAAAGGTGCACCACAACTTCACCTTACCGGGAGAATCATTGGTAACGTATACTGCATTAATTCTTCCGGTAACTTCCGTCAAGTTTAAAGCACCGTAAGATGGTAAGTTAAACCACGGTTTATCTATTACGTTTTTGTTAAGTTTACCTTTTGTTTTGTGTATATTTTCGTAAACCCAAGTTCTAAGACATAGCGGTTTATCGCAGTCGCTTGCCTTTTCGCAAGAGGAGTAACAGGGAGAAGCTGTGTGCATAGAATTAGGATAATTGAACATGGTCAAGGAAACTGGTTTCTGATCTTCACACTCAATCTCCAGTTTTTTGCAGATGTACCGTTTAAGATTTTTCAATAATTTTTGAGTTTCCACTTCGCTGGGCAAAATCCAGCCTTTATATTTTGATTTTTCGTTTGAAAAGGGAGTTCCCGCACCCTTTAAATCGTTAAACTGTATGGAAGGAGACAAGTTATACTTTAAACCATCGTTAATTTTTGTTCCTTTATCATCTTTAACTCTCAGTAAGTTTTTTTGCAATAGATTGGAGAGATTTGTTTGCCAGGTTGGTTGAGACATATTGAGGTTTATCTATATATCTTTTTTTAATACTTAAAAAAAATAGGGATCAATCTACCGAGTAAATTAATTCGAAGCAACTCATTAAAGACCCAGTTTATGAGAATAAGAGGTGCAATAACCCGAGAAATAAAAGAAAATACAACTGCCATAATTGGAACTTGAATCCAGAACGGCCGCTTACTAAGTCGGGGTATTAAAAGTGCGTGTATGTTCATGGTTCTAGTCCCTGTTGGGACAATTATTTTTTCTTTTATTTTTTTGAGATTATTGCAACTTGTATCCTCACAAATCTTTAATGTGTGTTGTTTCATTCCTTACTCTTTTTTTGATTCGTATATTTAAAAAAAGATGTCTGTAATAAGTTTGGACAATCGTAGAAAAGGATGAGAGGGGAAGGGGGTGAAGTGGTGGGGGTAGGTCCGAGAGGGCAGCCTGGGCTAGGGTACGTCTTAACCCCCGAAAACAACTACGATATGCAAAATAAACGTTTAACTAAAGTAGGAGCAGCTATAAATTCTGAAGAGGCGGTAAATTATTCTCAGATTGATAGTCTGGCAACGGAAATTCAGAAACTTAAAACCGACTTGCCTCCTACTATTACTCATCTCAGCGATGAGTTGGCTTCCGCCGTTAATAACATCAAATAAAATGCTTTATACTTAGATGAAGCTGACGGGAATTTTTATGCTAAGAAGAAGCAAATTAAGGACATTGCTTTCCCCAGGCACGCTGCTGATGCAGCGTCAAAAGTTTACGTTGACAGAAATTGTTTATTACAAGACGACCAAAAAGTATACTTCAACGCAACCCACAAGCAGATTAGAAATTTAAGCGATCCTACTTTGGTGAATGATGCTGTTACTAAAGTATTCGTCGACAACAATTGCTTGTTACAAGACGAACAGAAAGAGCACTTTAATGCGGCGAACAAACAGATTAGAAACCTAAGCGAACCAACTTTGCCAAGTGACGTGGCTACGAAGAAATTTGTGCAAGAAAACAGTTTCATGCTAATCAGTTTCTGCACGAAAAGCCCTTTGGAAAAAAGAGCGATTGGTTCGCTAATTCCGGTCTTCTCTCGAGCTTCGTGTGTACGAGTCCAGGTTTAATTCATAAAGTAATTTTCTACTGCAGCAACCCGAGTGTTGCAGTCGTTGCTAAATGTAAAATAGGAACGAGCGCCCTTTACATTACTAAACTAAAGGACGAACATTCGACAGCTACCGTTTTCGAAATTCCTTACGTAATTGAAAAAAATTTGCTCATCGCGGTAGAGCCATTCGAAGAGTTTCACCCAGAAGACGTTTATTTCCAGTTAGATTTGCACATAACTTTTTATTAGATGACTCGTCTCATCCTATCTAAAACAGCTTCGTAATTACGTGCCTTAGAGAAGGCGCTTAAAAAAATAAGCAAAAGTGGCCGCACCAAATTTGGTTAAAATTTTGTACTCATTCGTAATTGTATTTAATTCCTGGTCCCAAGTAGTTTACCACAGACCGGGGAGGACCCATGTTGCCAAAACTATCGAAATAACAAGGTTCTCCCGAAACGGTGGAATAAGCTACCCAGTGACTTCCGTCTCCATCGTGGAAATCTTCCAAGTTTACTATTCCGTGTTCACCAGTGGACCAAAGTTTTAAGGGAAGCGTGTCTTTACTAAAAGTACCTCTGAATTTTGGAATTTTCATTACTCTAGCCAATCCGTTTAAATCAAAGTTTGTTAATGGTTTATTAAAGTCGATTAAACCTTGGGTGGTCTTAAGTAAAGACCTCTGCCACGGGGCAATTTTTTTTTGCTTCTTTTTTTGCTTAATTTTTTTTTCTTCGAGTAAGAACCTTCCACTTGCTTGTGATGCCGCACTAGTTCAGCTAGTATTGTTGCATCGTTTTGTGCCTTTTTTACGGCAGAGACCACCCCCGCAGTTCCACCCGCCAATCCTCCAATCCCGGCTAAAATCGGTCCTAACAGTGCTAATAGCAAAAAACCGCCTTTCTTTTTTTCGTGATCTTGTTTTGAGTGCCATATTATTATTACTATTTAATAAACAACTTCAACTTTGCCTCTATCCAACTTTAGATTCATTTTCCTGTCTCCAATGAGGAGAGCGTGACAAGTAGTGTTAGCTGGCACGGCTGCTCTAAACTTTAGTTTGACTTGTACATACGTCAAAGATTACGGATTGAAGCCTCTCGGACTGTTTGGAGCGATCCAACACCACGAGAGGATAGGCTTTCTTGAACTGAAGCAAGTCAAAACTCAAGTCGTTGGTGTCGTAGCACAGCTGTCTAAATTGCTGCGCCATTCATTACAAGCCGACATACTCTCCAGTAGCAAAATTAGTATTCAAATCGAAAAACGGATATCTTTCTAAATTTAGAGTCACGTGGGCGTCTTGCAGACTGCAGTGATCGAACACGCCAGGATTTTTGACTAAAGAGTCCTGCCTGTTCGTTTGAAAAGCTAGAACTATATACCTAGGTTTTTCAACAGCAGAAGTTGTGAGCACGTGCCAAGTGAAGCTGGTATTTTGAGGGAGCACGCAACTATCGTAATGCCAGTGCCTAAATCCTAAATCCACGGTTGCTCCGTGGTCGATGAGATTGTATAGTTTAAGTTTCTGCTCATCCGAAGCAGTGACATGTGGAAAGAGCCAGCTGATGCTATTTAGAACGACTTTACCATTGGCCGCTGCCGCTGCTTTGAAGATTGCGTTCGTATCACTCGCTCGCATGAGTGTGAGAACGTGTTTAGTTCAGTAGATTAGCTTATCGTAATTTTCGAAAAATCCCATGACGTGTTTCAGAGGGATGGCGAATGTAAAGCTTCCCTTGGGAGTTGTTTCAACGATGATGGACGCGTGCCGCTGTTTGTATCCCAAGTTGTCCGTTAGTTCAGCAGCGACTGAAGCCGCACTATCCAGTGCCCAGCACTGGCCGAGCAGAGCTGGTTGCTCCGCCGAGCCGTAGGTGAGCAGTCCTTTCATCAGAGTACCGAACCCCGGATAATTTAACTCGTCAACTTATTTATCACCCAGGTGGTATTTTATGTTAGAAAACAGGAACATGGGAGCGCTATTAATAAGACTAGCTACGTCAGCGTCCGTGTAAGCCGAGTCATCGTCCTTCAGTAACCGCCCTTTAATCAGGAGGTAACTGTTGGCAACGTGCAGAAATAAATCTTGGTTTTCAACATGGATTCGGATTTCTGAATTTACGTTGTTGAGATTGGTACCAACAATAGGATTGTATTCGTGGTAAGTGTAAGACTCTACCGATGAATCATACAACAAAGGTTCGTTGATTTTTAAGTAATCTTCTACTACACTCATTTTCTGGGTGTTGTTATAAATTTGATGAAAGCTTTGTTTCTAGGCGTCAAACCGTTTGTTTTTTTATTATTAGCGTTAAAATTAAATCCTTTCCCTTTTTTTCCAAACACGAGCATTTTTATCCTTTTTTTAAAAATAATTCGTAGATCTCAAATGAGGTCGCACCGTGAGTGTCTCACCATTTAAATCCAATGGCTCGTTGGTCTGAGACGTGAGCCAAACTCTTATACTTCTGATTAATTTTGTAGTAACTGGGAGGTAAATTAAATTATGCAGGGACTCTATGATTTTGAAACCGGGCGGTGAATAGGGATAAAAGGAGTATAAAGTGGGCTGAGTGTCGCTGTTTAGGTAGGAATTGCTGATGATATCCACGTGCACGAAAATTGTGTTGATGCTCATAATGTCGACTGTATTTTGACTTTCTCGGCTTCTCACGTAGTTGCCCAAGTCAAACCCCAAAACGGGAGCCAAACTGTTTTCACCCGAAAAAGATATTCCGTAATTCGGATCGGTAATTATCAAGTTGGTTCTTAAAGTGTTTAGATTCGGAAGAATTGTAATGGCATCCTTGCTGTGGCCATTCGAATCTATCGCCGACTTGAGAAATTTATTCAAATCCTCGATTTCGTAAGCACCGGGACTTACTAACACTTTGTGCCATGAAGCACCAGCATCTGTAGTGTACTGAATTTCGTTATTTCTCGAGGTGATGTTGTGAATGCTGTTATAAGTATCTAAGTTAAGCAGAGCCAATTCGTAATTTTTTTCTGAGTCCAAATGAAGGGTGTGTTTAGATTAATTTTCAAGTCGGAGTCTTTGCCGGTGAGAATAATCGAACAGGAATCCATGTTGTCTTTTTTTTTAAAGAGATGAAAAAAGATTGTACTATAGTAAAAAAGAGCAACCGTAAAGATGAAATATTGCGTCAAATGTAAACGTTCGACTCCTAACCAGTCGAAGGCCCCAGTTTCTACAACTTCACGAAACAACAGACCGATTGAGATTGTGTTTTGTGACGTATGTGGTACAAAAAAAGCTTACTTCGTCAAAACGGGGAAGGGACTCGTGAACAAAATCATAGATAACTTGCCCGTTGAAATACATTTACCGGGGTATCAATACTGTGGTCCTGGAACTCAGCTGAAGAAGTGACTGGCACGAGGAGATCCTGGAATAAATAAACTAGATGAAGCTTGCAAAGAACACGATATAGCTTACGCCGAGAGCTCGGACTTAAAAGATCGCCACGCCGCCGATGAAGTTCTAATTTCAGAAGCTCAAAGGGTAAGAGAGGATCCATCACTAGCATGGAGGGAAAAGCTAGCTGCTTCTCTCGTTAAGAAAATCATGAAAACAAAACTCATGTTCGGAATGGGAAATAAAAAAAATGGATCAACTCGTAAACGAACTTCACAAACCGACGCGGACAAATTTTCCGAGACGGAAGGTGATTGTACTGGGCCTAAACGATCTATGGCAGGCTGACTTGGTGGAGATGATACCGTACGCTAAGCTAAATAAAGACTTTAACTACCTGCTGACTTGCATTAACGTCATGTCCAAGTTTGCTTGGACCATTCCTCTTAAATCTAAAACCGGTCTAGATGTTACCGAAGCTTTCAAGAAAATACTCTCAGGAGCGACCGCCCATAAAAATTTGCAAGTCGATTTAGGTACTGAGTTCTACAATAAAAATTTCAAAGCGTACTTAGGCACCATAACATCAACATGTACTCTACGTACTCTGAGAAGAAAGCGAGCGTGGTTGACCGCTTCAACAGAACACTGAAAACTCAAATGTGGAAAAAATTCACCAGGCAGGGGAATTACAAGTGGATTCAAATTATCGACGAGTTGGTTTCGCAATACAACGACACGTTTCATTCCACCACAAAACTGAAACCTAGGGAAGTAACCAGACATCATGAACCGATGCTGAGACGAACTAGCCCTAAACAACTGCTGAAGAAACCCAAGTTCGCCGTAGGAAATAAAGTCAGGATTTCGAAAGTTAAAAAAATTTTCGACAAAGGATATTTGCAAAATTTTACCAACGAAGTATTCACGATCCGTAAAGTGCAAAAAACCCAACCAGTTGCGTATCTTTTAAAGGATGAGTCGGGTGAACTGGTGCTCGGAGGTTTCTACGAACAGGAAATTCAAAAAAAACAAGTTCCAGATTTATTTCTAGTGCAGCAAGTATTACGTAAAAAGAGGGGAAAAGATGGAAAAATGCTTTATTTCGTTAAATGGAAGGGCTATGACTCCATGTACAACAGTTGGACAGATAATATAGATAGTTTAAGCTGAATTCACGTGCCCATAAGCTAGAGTACTGACTGCATCGTCGCAGACCCATCTCTTGTCATCGTAGGGACTGAAAGCCAACTTGTTGATGGTGATTGTTTTTAGTTCGTGCGCCTCCGAACGAATGAAAGACCCCAAATTTCTCACGACACTATTATTAAACAGCACATTCTTGTACGTTTCATGTACTACTTGTGCTGTTTTCTTAATGCCTTTGCAAGCCATTTTGTTCTTTCCATCCGATTGTAAAACACTGTAGAGATTCGACTTTAACCCTACAAACTCGGAAATTGACACCCCGCGCTCTCGTCTTTCATAATAATAATAATAACATGGTTTGCCACAACTAGTGGGAGGAAGACAGAAGGGCTATGAACCGCTTACACTGCTCCCTATTAACGTAGGAGAAACATCAGACCGGTAGTAGGGTGGCAGGCGGGAGTGGTCGTTTTAGAAATCTGTCGTTCACGACAAAGCCCCGTTGGGAAACCAGCGACTGAAAATGCATTCACCGTTTCACTAGTAAGGGCGTTCCAAATTGGCGCAACACGAACCGAAAAAAAATGTCGTCGACAGTCTAAGTGAGAAGGC
>JAHWFP010126776.1:0-14718 GCA_023313725.1 Lithobius niger
ATTCCCACCCTCATTACATCATGTGGATATTTGCTTCATTATTGCTGCTCACGTGTCATCTTTATCTGTTCACAATGTTGGATTGTTGGCTCCATTGTGTTTCTTCATATTTACAGCTAATTTAGTTTCTTAGGCATCTGTCTCTTCACTTCGGCTCATTAAAATATTGCTACGTAACATCGATGTTACAACTTTCAGACAAATGTTATTTTCAAGATTTAACCTCCGAACGACCACTATCATCACGTAAATGGAAATAAGTAAGCAACGACCACTAACTACAATCATGTAACACAAGAATGAAAATAAGTGAGCACCGTAACGAAAAGCAAGCTTTGACAGAGTTCCTCGGCAACCCGAACAAGCAGAACTGAATGGGCAGTGCTTGGGTGAGTTGGTGAAAATGTACGATTGTGACATATTATGACAACGACTGCGACAAAAAAGCATCAAAATTATTATCGGAGTGCAGCGAGTGAATGCAAACGTTGTACCCGCATCACAAAATAACCACTGCATCAAATAACACCAGATTTTGTACATTGACAGCGTTATACCCAGAGATGGTTTTTTTAGAAATAAAAATTTAAAATCGGACATGTTGTTGAGGAATAATCAAGTAGTCTGAAATCACCGTCAACTCCATCTACCAACACGTTATGAAAGCAAATGGACAAAGACACAAGATGCGATGACGCAACCAAAAAGATGAGTGACACACTGTCACCAATACAACATGGATCACTTACCTCCATTTTGTCGACAGTGTAACCGATGACTCCCTAATTATTTTAAAATCATTATTACGTTAAAATTAGGTCATTTTCGTTTGATAATCACCTCGTAGCACATGAATAATCAACGGATCAAGTGGACGTGGGCCCAGGGCATTACCGTTATTACGGGAATCACAAGTTTTACGGGTTTTACGAAATTATGTGAAGTTGTCAAAAATAGTAAACTTGATTAATATTTTTGTGTTTCGTTTAAGTTAACAGTCTTGCAATCGCTTGTAATGAGTTGATTTGTCTTTTATTGAGTTTCAACCAATTAATCTACTTTGTGTGGTTATTTGGTTGTTTTTATGCGATAAAAGTTTTCTACTTGTGTTTGTTTAATATGTAAACGAAGGTCGGCTACTTAACGAGGTTGCGGTTGTCTGTGTATGTCTTTTGAAATGCTTGTAGAAGTGCTTGGAGAAGTTTCAGTAGAGAATTTCGAGGCCGCTTCGATGTTTTCGTTGTCCTAAAGCAGTTCAGCAGTTTTGTAGCTGTCAATGTATTGGTTACGAGGAAAATAGGCTTATTTTCTGTCCTGTCCATAAGGGATACAAGCTCCCTATACAAGAGGGTGCAACACGTGGCAATGGGCTCACAAGGGCATGGGGTGACGTAAAATTGAAAATAAAGTGTTGAGGAGAGACGGAAGTCGTTCGTGTCTATCGAAGGGCAAATGAACACCCTACCGTAGTACCATCTAGTCAGGATTGTCTCAGGCTGCCCGATTATAGACATGTCCGGAAAGTTATACACCATGATATGTGGATGACAGTCCATATCTAAAGGGAATGTTGAGGAACCAAGGGTATAGTTTAGAATGGGTTCTGTGTACAAGGTTTCGCCCTAACAGGCAAGGTTGGTGAAAACCGTAAAAGTTTGCACGAGGTCATCGATAGGCCTATGCGGATCATACGTTGGTGTCCCCAAACTGTGAGGTTAGATGGTGATCGCTATATCGAGTGGATCACCAGCCGGTCGGCTCTCATAGTCGCCTCAATGTACAATCAGGCCTACATAAACATGAGCGCAGTGTGCGTGTGTAAGCGTAGATTTCCATGGTAGCAGTCCTTGAAAAAAGGAATAAGGGAAGCGGAGACAGTATAGGGCGAGGGAGGCACCCCGAGCTTGTTGAAAGTGGGAGCTGGGTGGACGTCTTGGACCCACACGGAGAGATAACCTGCCTGGATTGCACCCTAGACCTGGGGCTATAGAAGGTTATAAGCGATATTGAAACTACAGTTACTGCTGAGTCAAATAAATACGAATGCAATCCTATTTACATTGCCTTTTGGACTTATATGTCAGACTGCCTGAGTGGGGAATCGAACCCACGACCTTTGAAATCAAAGGCCAAGTTCCACGGGCCGTGTCAGTATGGCTCAGCGGTAGGAACTTGGCCTTTGGTTTCAAAGGTCCTGGGTTCGATTCCCCGCTCGCAGTCTGACATATAAGTCCGAAAGGCAACGTAAATAGGTTTGCATCCGTATTTATTTAACCAATCTCGAGCCCATTGGCTTTCCGTCCCGTTTAAACTGTTGAGTCAGATCAGCGCTCCTTCGAATGATTAACGACACCTAGGAATTTGACAGGTGTATTAGCAAGGTGGGCTCTTCGATTGTTGCCTTTGAATTTAGTATTGTCTATAGGTTCGGAAAAACTAATGTAATCACAAATTACTTGTCTCATTTGCCACCAGAAGTCCTGGCAATAACCCGTCTCTTTGCAAACAGTTGATACTGATAAGGGGACGGGGACCGGGGGGGGGGGGGGGGGATTGAGGCTTAATGGCGCATTGACAGCTAGGTCACTGATAGATTAAGAATGGAAAAAGAACCTGACCCAGTATTAGTTTTGACTAGTCCATTTGGAAAATCAGAAACCCTATCCTCTTACTCCTGTGGGTAAAAGGACTAGGAGGGGTGGTGTTAATGTTAAATTTGTCAACTATGTGATAGGAATAATGTTTCCATCTTTTCCTGACTCGGAAAATTTCTGTGTTAGTTCCCAAAAATGAAAGAAAAGAAACTGGTGGCAATTGTTCACGACAACATTATTTCTGGGCATTTTCGCATCGCAAAGACACTAAAGAATCTGCAGAAAATCTACACCTGGTTTGGGATGGTTTAAGGTGTATCCAGTTATATCAGTTAATATATTATGTGCCAGGAATGTACAAATAATCACGTGGGTCACAGTGGTTTGATGGGGCGAGTGTTGCCCTCGACACTAAGGAAGTGGCCAAAGTTTTTCACTTTGAAAGATGCAACTGCTGCAACAATTGTAGAGACCTTGGCCAGAGAAGTCTTTGCAAGGTATGGTAACTGTAAGTATTAGGTATACGACAATGGCAAGAATTTGTTTTGTCGATATTTACGGTGCTTTCTAAGACCTACAAAATTGACAACACACATTTATCTT
This sequence comes from Lithobius niger, assembly GCA_023313725.1. Lineage (NCBI taxonomy): Eukaryota > Metazoa > Arthropoda > Chilopoda > Lithobiomorpha > Lithobiidae > Lithobius > Lithobius niger. Next base: position 3,198 of record JAHWFP010126776.1, read on the forward strand.
TTTATTCACCGGAAGGAAACCAATCTGAGCGATTCATTAGTTCAGTGAAAACCTTGATGGGAATTAGATCCGCTAAGAATCAAAAGAAATGGGATGTCGACTTTCCTTTTATCGCTATGAGCCTTAGGGCTTTGATTTGTCAACAAATAGGTTTTCACCACCTTTTTTGAGTATGGGCAAGAGATGCACCTTCCACATGAAAGTAATGCATTGGATGATTATCCGATGGCTAACAAAAGTCTACATCTTTGTGTTGCGTTTTTTGTGTTGTTTTGAGGACATATTTACTGGAAATTTTTTCCCGCAGTTGTCTGGTGTTTCATATTAGCTTGCACGTGGATATTAAAACTGTTTATTAACAGTATAAGTCTAGCTGCGGGCAAGATGGCCTAATGGCAAGATGGCCAACTCACGTGCCAGAGGTCCCAGGTTCGAGCCTGACCTCAGCCACCATTGGCGTTTTCGGGAAGTGAAGGGCTGTGCGATGCCTCGTACTCATGTGGCATGTACAAGACCCCACACTATTGAAAATACCAAACAAAATTGGCCCTCACCTGCCTTCTGGAGCCATGGCTTCGGATGAGTGTATGTGCATCAAACCTCCCAAGAGGAAAAACTGCTAATTTACACTATGAATAGGGTTTTATGACTGTATTCTTAGTGCCACAGGATATTAGACGAGCGTCGAGCCAGTGCCAGGATAGAAACTCGGACCTGGTACCACCACCCCTCCTTATTTCTAGTGGTTTCACGTGGAGGCTTTATTACACGAGCATTACAAGTAAAAACACATGAATTTCACTGGCTTGGATTCATGTTGGAAAGGAACAAGTTTGATCTGCCACCCTGTCCGTGGAAACGACGATTTTTGAAATTTTTTACGCTGCTGACTGCACTTTTCCCTCAGCTATTGGTAACTGATTGCCATTGTCGCCAGTTTCCACGGAAGTAGCACAGCAGCAGTTCGGAAAATTAAAAAATCTTTGTTTCCACGGACTGGTGACAGATCCAATTTAAAGGGACATAAATACTTCCAGCACGTTGTGCGGCCCGTTGAGAATAGCGTTTCCAACATTTACGCAGGTTTCCAAAATACCAGCAATGTCGCAAAATCATCTCGCACAAAGGAAAAAAAAACAAGAAAGTTACTGTGGTGGCAACATTTACATGCGTTTGAACTAATGTCGCAAAACCCAGTCATACACGAAAGCCAATATTAAACGAGCAATGTTGCACATTTTAAAGTATCAAGCAAAACACTTTCACCACCTAAACAGATAACTGAAAGTTATATCTCTTGAATTTTCGCAGAAATCTCCGTTTCTTCTTAAGAAGCAATAACCACTACAAGGAGAGAATTTTACATGTTGCGGAGGTTGCGAAATGCGAACTTCCGTCACGCTCAATTTTACCACTAATCTTTAAGAGTCCCTTGCAGGGGCGGCTCAAGACAATTTGGGGCCCTACGCCAATTCAGTAACTGGGGCCCACCAGAGTCAAACGTGTAGCATTAAAAGCATTTTTTTTATCCGACTTTTTTATTCGAATCATCAAACAATAATTTTTCAAACTATCCAAGCTAATATCCATTTCACTTTCTTTTTATTACCAAAAAGTATACAAATCACAAAAAAACAGTAAATAAAGTTGAAAAAATGATAAATTACAGCCACGAATCGTGGGGGAGGGGTTAGAGGTCGACCGAATTTCAGTTTCGGTTTCGGCACCGAAACCATTACATTTTAGGTTTCGATTTCGGTTCTGGTTTCGGGCATGAAGTTAAAGCTCAGTTTCGGTTTCGGCCGAAACTGGTTTGACTTGTTTCAGTTATGGTTTCGGTTTCGGCCGAATCCTATGCTGCAGTTTCGGTGAAGCCGAAACCAAGTTTCACCTCCCAGCAGTAGCCAGTTTCCGGTGACTAACCAGTCTGCCCCTAGGAACTCATAGGGGGGCGGCATCACAGATCCTGCTTTCATCTGCCATACCAACTCTAATAAATAATAAAAACATTTTTTTCAATCCAAATTCAACCAAATTATGGCTTCGTTGCATTAGAGGGAATTTATGCTTTTATTTCTCTTTACGTTTTCAAGCAAAGCCTATGCTTATTAAACGAAGCACTTATCCAGTGCTCTGGACTTCTCTCGCCACGAATTAATGGTTATTTAATTTAAAAAAGACTACTGACCCAAAAAAAAATGCAAACGAAAGTTTTGAAGTCTTTCTGCATTAACAGTTTTTTTTTTAATTCTTAAACATTTGGGGGGGGGGGGGGGGCTGGTTCGAGGGCGCACGTGGATTTGTTCAGCGTAGGGCAGGAAATGGGTAAACTGGGCTGTGCCTTCCAATCTAGAATTTGTCTGCGAAAAACCTCGCACTCATGATTTATTAATTTTATCCTTGCTTTTGTCTAATTATTAAAACTGATATTATTCAGGTTAGGTTCTGGTTCCGGTTTCGATAGTGGTTTCGGTTTCGGCCGAAATTAAATAACTGGTTTCGGTAGTGGTTTCAGTTTCGCCCGAAAGTGAAAAACTTGGTTTCGGTCGACCACTAGGAGGGGTTGGGTCGGGGGACGGCAAACAAACGGAACTAACTATAACAGTAAACAAAAACCACTAAGGCTAAAGAAACAAATAATATACAAACATACTTCCCAAAGTGGGAAACAAAAAAAAAGAAGTAAAAAGAGAAAGAAGGTAGAGAAGAAAAGGTGGGGGGGAGGGGGCAAGAAAGGAATCTCCATTTTTTCACTGTTTCGCGTTTCTCATTTCCTATCAGACTGTCACCTCCCGGCAAAATTAACAGCCGCAAGTATCACTAGTTTCGGTTTCGGGTCGTGCAATGTTTCTTACTTGGACCTTCGTCCAAGCACAACAGACTCTCGTCCCGTTTTTCTCTTTACTGTGTCGTTGTATGGACGGTTATTTATGAATCTGCCTTCTCGCTATAGTAAAATGAGTGCTCCGCGCCAGCGTGGGAGCCCCCTTAAACCGGGGGCCCTATGAGGCTGCGTTGCTCGCATGCCCCTTGAGCCGGCCCCGGTCCCTTGGTGGGGGTTGGAGCTGGCTGAGCTCCCAACAGTCATCAAGCTTGGGGATTAACTTGGGCCAGACAATGCTGTCAATTTTGTCATAGATGGATCCATTGAGGTTCACAGGGGTATCCGACAATGAGAGAAGTATTTTACTGCCAAAACAAGAGCCGAGAGACAGGCTCCTTCTTTCTTGTTAGAATGTAGAAGAATGGAAGCTTGGTCCCATGTGCTTGGCCTTTTTCAGACATATTTCTGTTTCTCCAATAACTGATGGGCAAGTCTGACAAGGAACTTTGTACACAACACTGCCGTGCAATCTCACGTTTGACGAATGCTCCACCCCTACCGAGTGACTCGTAAAGAACAGTGGTGGAATAAAGCGAGACGGAAGTTTGAATTTTGTTACCTCCACAACAAGCAACGTTCTCACCTCGTACTGGTTCTTGCTTCAGAAGAAGAAGAACGGAGATTTCTTCGAAAATTCAAGAGAACTAACATTAGTTATCTGTTTTGGTGGTGAAAGTGTTCTGCTTGGTACTTTAAAATATCATATTTCCGCCACTGTTATCGCCGGTTGCCGGTGTTTCACAATGTTACACGATGCACTGCTATAATTTTCAAAAGAGAAAAAAAAAACGCTCAATTTCCCCATTCCTCACCATAAATGGCAGTAAATCAGTTTTTTATCCCTGAATACCTTTCCCCCAATTAAAAATTTGCATTATTGTCTAGTTTAGAAGAATTTTCCAGACAAAAATAAAAGTCACGATACTCACCACCAATGAACCCCGAGATACTTCTCTCACTTCAAGTGCTGCGTGCATGTGCAACGTAGATCATCTTGAATTGTCAGAGCACACTGTTGGTGGTAACAATGAGGGGAGATAGGGTCGACAATTTGCTACGTATTCAGAGATAAAATCGGTTTTACCCTTATTCAGGTTGAGGAATGGGGACATCATATGTGTTTATCCCAGAATACGTCCCCAATTAAAAATTTGCTTCGTTGAGACTTCGACAACTAGGATGGAGGACAGTTGCCGTTGTCAGCCTCCGGGTTAGTTGGTTACGCCTTGAAATCTTCTGGAGAACAGTAAGACGGCCGAGGGGCCGATAAGGCAGGGGCTTGGGAGGATATGTCTCATAGGTATTGCAATGTAAGGGTAGTAGCGTATTTCCACGAGGCAGCCTGAAGGATTTCTCTCATAGGAACAGAGTTGTAGGCAGCTCATGATGCGGAGATGGCACGATCTTGACATTCTCAGTTGCAGAGGCTTGATCATACGCTTCATAGGAGAAGGAGATAAGAGCTCTGATCCAGAAGGCTAGCATAGCAGGAGTAATCTAACCAGACTTACATCAGATCAGTCCCTTTCTCAACTTTGGGTCTTTGGTTGCATCCAGTAGTAACGCAATGCTGCAACGGGACTTTTAACTTCTTCTGTTCATCGCCGGCAAGGGGGCCAAAAGAGGTTACGGAGAAAGGTTTGGATGTATCCAACGAAAATTGAGTCTTAGCCTGGAATAAGCCTCATGGCAAAAGCCTTACCAAATTAGGTACAAAAAGACGATAAGCTTCATCCATGTTTAAAATTTGAATTTCGCTACATCTTTTCCCAGATGATAAGGCTACCAGGAAGGCAGTCTTCCTTGTGAGAAGTCCAAGTGTAGCTTGACACAGAGGTTCATCAGGTCCTTTTAACAGACCTGTGAGGACAAGAGGTAGATCCCACTTGGTAAAGAGCTCTCCTAACAGGACATTCCATCCACACCGAAAGCCTTGATTAACAGAGAAATCCTGAAGTCTTCTAAGACGATAGTAAGACCAGCAGTTCTGACGAGAAGTTCATTGCCGAGCGAAACATCTTGATAGCTGACAGGTTCACAAAAGAAATCAGTTAGTTGGGCTACCGATGAAGCCAAGCCAGTGTTGTTTCCACAACACCAACGGAGACATCGAATCCACTTTCTTTCATAGAACTTGCGAGTGCTACTTCTGAGGCAGCCGACGATACAGTTATCAACTGTTTCCAAAATTCCATCTGCCTAGAGGAGTTGGACGATAGTAGCCAGGTTCAGCCAGAAAGTTTACTTCGAGGGGAAGCTTCCTCGGAGAATCAACAAGGAAAGCTAAGAGAGAAAAGAACCACAGTTGAATTGGCCGATTCGGGCCTATTAAGACGAACAGACCTTCCATTCTTGCAATCTTCTCCATGATTTAAAAAGAAGGAGGGAAGAGGTATGCAAAAATCTTGATCCAGGACGTTGACAGTGTGTCTGTTGGCCAAGCTTGAGGAAGAACTCGTGCAGCTTGTAAAGGAGCTCGTATAGCTAGGAAGATAACTGTTCTGGTATGTCGCAAACAGGTCGATTATGGGTCGGCCCCAAAGGAAGAAGATTGTTTTGAAAATTGTCAACTTCAGTGACCATTCCGTTGCCGGGATCTTGCCCTCTCTGGAAGGCTCGTTCTCTAGGACGTTATAGCTTCGCGGGATGCGTAAGGAGGACATCTTCATGCTTGACTTGACTGTTAGGAGAAAGATCAGGTCTGCTTGGCGATGAAGATCTTCAGAGTGTGTCCTCCTCCTTTGTTCAGGGCAGGGATACGATCGCCCAAAACAACATCGCCAACAGACGAACCGCAAGGTGCAATGGCGGCCGCCATCTTGGCTTAAGCGGCATCTCTTTCTGCTAATTCGTCTCGCATACAATATCACAAACCAGCACATGAAAGTTCTCCCGACAAGCCTGCAATTTACCTAGTACCCACATTCGCACTATTGAAATTCGAAACCCCAACTGGTATTTCATGGACTAGAGGCAGGGCTTGGGCCAGAAGGAAGAAACATGTGCGTTTAAAGGTGGCGTCAGCTGAGCTGCAGCATTTAAATTAAAGTCAACAACATCCATGAATACTTATGATGGCACGACAGGGAGGAGGGGGGGGGAGGAGGGAGGTTGCCAAAACGGGAGTATGCACAACAGAGCTACAACCAGAATCGGAAGCAACTGAACTGGCAGTCGACAAATGACACTGGTTGGTTTCATAATGAAACATGAAAAAGAGTATCACAATATTATTTTACACTTTACCACCTTTTACAGAACACATCATACTCTATCCTGTTTAAATTTTCGGAGAAAGTTTGTTCTCCTTCCTCAGAAATGCTTTAAACTGACGGCGATGAACGATTTTCTGAGGAAGGAGAACGAACTTTCTCCGAAAATTTAAAAAGGACAGAGTATAATGTGTTCTGTAAGAGGTGGTAACGTGTAAATTAGTATCGTGTTACTCATTTCCATGTTTCATCATGGATTCGTTGTACCACTGTTATAGCCGATTACCGGTGTTTATTAAACTGGTCGGTTTTACGCCAAATTTTCAAAATGGAGTTCTGTTCTTTGGCATACAGTATAACCTCGTTAATAAGAACTCGGATAACAAGAATTCCCGCTTAATAAGAATTTTTTTCAAGATTTTGGTTGGTAGCTACTCAGTCAGCACTAAATATATACGGCTATAACGAACTCTGATAATACGAAACTACGGATAAGACGAACAAATATTTACAATTCTAGCTTATTTTTACGAATTTGCTGTTCGTAACGGTTTCTTTTTCCTCCCCCTTGAATTTCGTTTTGTTTCACGCAAAACATCAATCGCTAGTTGACTACATTTTGGGAAGTGATAAAGAGTTTTATCCGTTTGCGCAAACGCGAGGTCAAGGACGAATCAAAAGAAAATGCCGTATAATGGTAGGCTCCATTTTTTTTTAAGTTGCAGTCCAATTTCTCTCGTCCGTTTAATAAGAACTACGGTTAATAAGAACATTTTTAGCAGTCCCCTTAAAGTTCGTATTAAAGAGGTTTTACTGTAATGAGAAAAACAAATGTCACACGGGTCACCTAAAAAATGACAGCTCCTACACTTACGACACCATGGATGCTTGTCCCCTGGAGTTTTCTGGCGCGTGCACCAGTTTTCGTCCCCCAACAAGAACGTGGATTTGAATGTCCGAGTCATTTTCAGGCAGCGAGCAGAGGATACGACCTAACCGGGTGAATGCTTAAACGAAATGTGGAGAGGTGAGTGGCGCTGCATGTTGAGAGTGAGCATGCACGCCACCTATGGTAAGCTACGGAAGCTTCTTAAGTGAAAATCTAAGGTCTTTGAGCATTTATATGAAAGATATAAGATATAATATATAAAGATATAATGCCATAAGATATAAAGCTAATAATAATAATTAAAGGGAAGTAGTTTCGGATAGTAGTAAAAATAAAAGGAAAACACAATACCACAAAAGGGGAACACAGAAATAGTTCTTCTTAAATTTTTGGTTAAGTCATTCACCTTCCTCATTAGAAAGTTTCGTGCACCAAGGAAAACAAAAAGTTGCTACGTCGTAAGGAGAAAATTCGAAACCACTGATCTACACCGGGCAGTCCAGATAAAATGCGTGGTGTAGATCAGTGGTGACTGCAGTGTGTGGTTTCAAATTTTCTCCTTACGATGTAGCAACGTTTTGTTTTCCCTGGTGCATGGAACTTTCTGAGGAAAGTGAACGACTTTACTTCTACCAAAAATTTATGAAGAACTCTTACTGTGTTCTGCTTTTGTGGTATTGCGGTTTCCTTTATTTTTTCGAGATTTTTGTTTCAGAAGGGGATAACCCAGGGATTTAAACCGGGAAACGTCTGCTCATACGAGGAAACCGAGCTAATGCACGAACAGGCCAGAATAGATCCCATAGCCACCAAAGAATTCTGGTAGTCTCTCACAAAATCCAACTGGACCGCAAGGACTTTGCAAGGGTCCCCTTTCCAGCCACCGACTAGAACAACTTCTTCCAGCAACTCGGCTGAGTTCCCCTACCACACAGTCACGATGACCACCAATTCAGTGTTTTTACAAGTTACAAACATAAACCATCACTTTCAAGGGCAGATCCAACGAAATCTTGGGGGGGGGGGGGGCCGCCGCGGTGGTTTTTCTATATTTTAATGTATTTTTTCCCGTAAACTATCTCAAATTACTTGAATTCCAATAAGGTTTGCACACTTTCACAACATCGAGAAAGACCAAATCTCACAAATTTTCGACGACAAACTGCCGCTTCTTCAAGCTTCTTGGTTTTCTGGACTTCTTACTACTACATCTTTCTCACCAACGACATCCAGTGGATTTGAATATGAGCGGCACCGTAACCGCCTGTATCCACAGGGTTGCATCACTCGCCTCTCTTCGAAGTTCCATTGTCGATCAAGTTATTTGCTGAGCTCTTTGTTGACAAGGTGCAAAACCCTTGGGTACGTAGCGCCCTGAATATTTAGTTTCTTCCCTTTTTGCTCATGATGTTGGATTCTAAACATCTGAGATGTGGGTCCCTTCCGGAATTTTATTTTATCGGAAATTTGCGGTTCGTTGTTTCACAGTATGTTCTGCAACAACGTTTTTCCGAAATTAGACCATGAAAAAAAAAATTGTTTGGTTTACGCGCCAGCTTGCAAATTGAAGAATCAGGCAACCAGGAATTTTATTTTTTTATTTTATTTAACTGACCCCGTTTCTTCAACAAGTAAAGCTGAAAGCTGACATGTGAAGAAAGCCTAAAAAATTATATACTGTAATACATGGCAGAAAAATATAATATACTGCTAATAAGTTATTTGTCATTTAGTATTCAGTGTTTTTTCTAAGTTTTTGAAACATAACTTTTTACTGGATTGAGCTAGAGGTGTGAAATTACCACCATTGAAAAGCTCGTTTCGAGCCGGTTAAAATGGTATACTGGAATGTCAAAAACGGTCAAAAATTTGGCGGAAATATGATTTTTAGTGGATGGACCAAGATTAAAATAAAAAATGTTGACACACGGTAATATTAAGGCACCCGCACGCGCCTGTAAACCAATTAACTTTGCATGGCCTTATCTGTGTTTTTTTTAAAAACAATTTCATTCATTTTTCTGAGTTTATTTGCCTTGGAGGGAGCTCCTTGGATCCGCCCCTGATCACTTTGTTGTTTAATCAAAGAAAACTGCTAACTTCACTTCGGTAGCAAAATGAAATTGTGTCTTTAATCAAAGTGTCAAAAGAAGCTTGAATTAAGTTAAAATAAAACTTATGTAGGAAACCACTTACAATGTAGTTGATTTGGGCGCGGATAATATTGACTCTATTGCTGAAATCCTTGAGAGCAGCCAAATGGGCTGAAGGCGTGAGAGGTTTCATCATAGTTGATCTAAATCAAGAACAAAAACAACAACACATGTTTAAGTTTAGCACATACAAGAAGAAGCCAAAGATTTCCAACAACGCCGACACAAGGCTGCATAACTTACGGCAAGCCAATCAAAACAATTTTTTTTAAATTTGGACATGTAACTTACTTGATTTTCCACATTGCCTTGATATGTGATAATCTTAAAAACACTGAAAATAAGACAAATAGAGTTACACAACTGTGAAAAGTACTGTTAATTTCCCCTAATTAATACATTATTGCTATAACAACAGCCCCTCTTCGGATAGTTTTTTTAAAGGTGTTTTAGCAAGTTTTACTTGCATATTTAAATTCCTGCCATATTCTACACTATTACTGTAAATCATATATTAATCGCCCACGTGAAGCAAACCCCCCCCCCCCTCTAGAATGCTTTACGGCTGAAATCGTTGTGTTAAAGCCCATTCTTTAAATCGTCGACTTTCTGCTGCAAAATTATCATGCCAAAAGCTTCATGCTGTGAATGGCAAGACATTAAGGAAAAATAAATGGTCACTGGCCACTTCTCCCTCCCTGGATTTAATCATGGACTGTTCCTCCGTCTACTTGCACCTGCAGGAAGGCCTTTCCTCCATCCCCTTCCCTCCTCCCCCTCTTCATAGAAATTAAAACAAAGCAAAAACTGGCCCTCCGACATGATTCAAATAGGGATGCACCGAATACAAAAAATTGCCGAACAGCGAATATCGAATATACAACCGAATAGTTAAAATGCGGAATACGAATATTCGGCACCAAACAATTTACATATACGGCTGAAATCGAATTATTCGGTCCTGTGCCAAATAGTAGTCGAATAAGGCAAATACTGAATTATTCGGTCGAGTACTTAACCGAATGCTCTGCCGAATACCTGTAAATAAACCAAATTTGATCATTTTTCCTTCTTTTAGGAATGTCAGAAGACAACTCCTCACAAACCAAAAACTAAATGCTTAGCTAAACGTTTTGCATTTGTGCTTTAACACAAATGCATAAATATATACTAAAAACTATTTGGCCGAATACCAACAAATCTTAACACTATTTGGCCGAAAACCAAATATCACTATTCGGCCAAAATCAGTGTTCGGCCGAATAAAGTAATTTGACCAAAATCAGTATTCAGCCAAATAACAAATACTTGAATTTTTGGCCGAATAGGCCGAATAATTACCGAATATTTGGTGCATTCCTAGATTCAGTAAGGTTTTACTGTAAGTCGATGATCGCATAATCCTCCAATTTTCTGTGATGGGTTTTGCTTTATTTAACACTCACCTCCGAATTTTGCCAACTTAACTGCATAGCCCATGGATGTTTAATACGCGATTTGTAGTAAATACAAAATGACAATTTGACATCGGGTGCGTAGATGATTTAAGAAACTTGGACATATGGTGCATACGTGACTTCATACAATTAAATCTCGTCACACATCTTAGGTTCGCCAAAAAAAATGTGTGTGAATACCCAAGGTGGATGGATAATTAGGGTTCGGACAGTCAAAGTATTATTGTTCGAATGTAGATTGGCAAAACTAGAGCCGCTCAATTTTCCTTTAAAAACATAAAATTTCTCAACTTAAACATTCCGTGTGATGATGCCATCTAAAACTTAAGGTCAATTCGACAAATTACATAACTTTCCGTAGACATTATAAGGCTTAAATAACCCTAAAAACGTCAGCATTAAAGGACCTGACTGCACTCGCTCGTGCCCAAAACAAAAAGAGGACTGGAACATTGGTGGTGTGACAACAACGTTGGGGAGCTTGATTAAACAATTTTTTTTTATTGTTCTTTGAGCATGAGCATGATTTAAACAAAATAATCACGAATTAAGGGAAGTATTTTTAATGAAAGTGAAATTTGAAGATCATTTGAGTGCAGGAACAAGTTTACTTCTGCATGTCCCCTTTTTTCATTTGATATTTGCGTTGTTTTGTTTGTGTTTTTGTTGTTGCTGAATGGGAAAATACCGGCAAGCAGTGTTTACTGTGGCATGCGTACGACATTAAAAGTTCAAAGACCACACTTCCCACAAAGCAATGAACAAAAACCCTGTCTACTTGAATTTTCGGTGGCATAATGAAGCATCCACCGAACGGGTGGAGCGAGTGACTTGTGAAAACAACGCTCGTCATATTACTGTGAAAGTTCGTCAAATTACAGTCACAATTCCGAGAATTATGGAGAATATTACCGCTAAACTTCGCA
>JAHWFP010126777.1:0-11217 GCA_023313725.1 Lithobius niger
CAGGCAGTCTGACATTTAAGTCCAAAGGGTTAAATAGGTTTGCATCTACATTTATTAATGACTTTTCGAGCCCAGTTGGCTCTGCTTTCTATTATGACTTAAGGAATGCACAATACTATAAAAACCCAAACACTCGTTCAACTAAATGTGCCGATTGAACCGATTTGCAATATACGCACCATCAAGAAAATACTTAATTTAGTCTTCGTCTAGTATTTTCTGCAATCCCTGGGAAGAAACCCGAGCATTGTCCTGGGAAGAAACCCGAGCATTAGGAAAATACTTAATTTAATCTTCGTCTAGTATTTTCTGCAATCCCTGGGAAGAAACCCGAGCATTTCCTGGTACCGTTGGCCTTAAAGCTTTAGTTAATTTAATCATAATAACAAGTTGCTGATTTCCCTGACGGAATGAGGCAATCCTATACATTATAACAAAAGTACAATTTATAAAGAATAATTACATCGAAATACGCACTAAGCAAAAAGAAATTAGATCGGAGACTGGGGAAAAATAGGAAAATACTTTATGAACACAGTAATAAAAGCAATACAAACAATACAGTTATAAAAATAATACGTAATATCGGATGAAATGTACAGATTTTTAAATAAGACGTTTGGTGGGAGAATTTGTCACAGAGTCGGTCAGTGAATTCCAACGATTTACGTAGCGACGTGCAAACTAGTTTATCACTGAACTGACCTTCGATCTACCCACTTGACCTCTTTTATGAAATAGTGACTGACACAATTCAAAAAAGTATTTTTCACTTGAATTTCCATTTCCCGAATAATTTTAAACATCAATACAAGAACCCCACCTCCCTCTTTGGCGACCGCCAAGTGAGGGAAGGCAGCTTCTTTCATGTTGGTTTTCCAGTATGACTCAGTTTTGCAACAAGCAAACGCTTTTATTTATCTGTTTTTTTTTCTCACGTGCGAGACGGTTTCACTACATTCATTCAAACGTTAAGTAAATGTTGCAAAAGCTATGTATGCGCAGTATGCTTGAAAACAGGGAGAGGGTAAGTCTTTTTAAGGCATATACCACACTCTGAATACGCTGTGTTCTGGCAGTACACATCTCTGTGTTCCAGGATAGCCAACACACAAAAGTTGTGTACTAGCAGTACAGTTTCCGCTGGGACAGAACACATTCTTCTGTAAAAGCATGTGTACTGTCTGCCGCTACACAAACTGTGTACTGCTAGTACACATCTCGGTGTGTTGGCTGTGCTGGTACACAGAGATGTGTAAGACAGCGTCTCTTAGAGTACATACCGTACTTCGTTGTTTTAGTGTTCAACAGTTCTGCATCCCAACTCTGATGTTTCAGACTATCGTGCACGTCTGGTTGCAACAAGGAGCTGGAGCTTACATACTATTACACGTATACAGTATAAAAGTCCATGGTTGTAAGTAGTTTACGGAACCAATGGCCCCATGCCTCATGGCGGTACAGCGAGTGTGCCCAGCCACACTTGATTTTCACTGCCAATTGCACAGTTTTAGTGTTCTGTCTGGGAACTAAAAATAGAACAGGTGAGCAGGAGTAAAATGACCTAGCAGTTTTTTCTGCCAAACTAAAACTGCAGTTTTGCGTTACTTCTGTTTCTGTTACTCTACCATATTTGTGTTTTTTTCCCCTTTTGTTGTGTGTCAGCGCCCCCTTTAGGTCGGCGCCTCTGGCGACCGCCCCAAGCCCCCCCCCCCCCCCCCAGTACAGTAATTACTCCATATGTATGTGTTTTGAAGTAATTACTACTTCAAAATTTATCTACTTATGAATTGCATGCAAACTGTTGATTAGCTGTATACTCCTCGCGTTTTTGTTGTTTGTTGAACTATTTGTAACCAACCAAAAGTAGGCGACTGAACTTCTCAAGTTAAAAGACTATAGGCTACGCCAATGGGAAATGTAGCAAATTTATGTTTGAATTCCCAACAAATATAGCAGACTGTGAGGCAATATTAGGGCTCAAAATCAAACACAGTTTCTTGTTGATATCACTGTGGATAACCAGTTTTATGAAGCGGTAATCTAACATTTCATGGCTTCAGTTGAGGAAGGAGGGAAATACTTTTGCTTTGGTTTTAGGTTCGTTCCCACCTCCGACCCACAACACCCTCCCTCTCTTCCCCTCCCCTTCCCTTGTTCTTTACCCCCTCGAGGGGCGCGGCACCCGACCGATCGTACAGCAGGTGGACAGCCCTGCGCATGCTCAGTTCCACCTTCGGCAGTCCCACTTGCGATCAGGTTTCAAGCAAGAAAGTGGAAAGCCAAGAAACGGGTTGAGGGAAGGAAGGTTGGGCCCGAGATATCAATAGTTTATTACAACGTGATGTTTTTAGGTAAGGATTAAAAAATAACGTTCTGGTTTACAACCACGGGACGGCGATGTAGTACATTTCATGAGTAAGAAGCCACTCTTAGGGTCCCCACATCAAAGTTCGGGGTCTAGGACTAACAGGGGCCCCCCTTCCCCGACTGAAATCGTAAGAAGGTTACACTATGTTATAATATTTGTTGGCCACAATAATTGTTCTTATTGGGTTGGTTCATTCATTAATCCGGGCTGTATATGTTTGAAGGCTTCCATGCCTAATAAGCTGACAGACTTGCACTACAGTGCTCCTGTTCCTGCTCGTGGCCATTGGTTTGGAAGTTGTTGTATGTTGGAAATATTAAAAAAAATCACAATACGCAGTAATACTCGTAGTCATCAAAACTCGCAATTGCAGGGGGGGGGGGGGTTGGTGGGGGGGGGGGGGCCCCTTGGGGGACCGGGCCTGGGTACCGGGGGGCCACCCCCCCCCCCCCCCCCCCCGTTGTGGGGACCTGGCCACTCTACTAAAGAATCAATATTTTGCCGAATATGGAATTGGTTCCAGTAAAAAAAGCAAGCCTTGGAAAACAAACAACCATTATAAGAAATTCCATAAACTTACAACAGATCAGCGACAGATTCCATCAAAAGCTACAGCTTCTATCGAAAATGACGTCACGCCTAAATTGTTTTAGAATGCGTCGAAAAGAAAAATGCTACCCCCCCCCCCCCACTTGCCCACGGGCTCCACTTACCTGTACCACTGGGGTGTGGCACATTCCCCCATGCGAAATAATAGATCACTTTTTAAATGGCGTCATAGCATGTACGTAACTGTACAGCTTACATTTTCAGTAGTTTTATTTTAGTGTGAGGATAACCAGCTAAAAAAAATCGTTTTAATTTAAAACAGGTTTAAATAAATAATAATAAATAAATCCAATTTACCAACCAAAAATTGGTGGAAGGACACGGAAAGGCGGCGACCCTCTAATACCAAGCCTGCAACGTGATGGTAGTGAATAAAAATAGTAGCGGGGAAAAAGAAAAGGTGAGAGTTAGGGCTCGTTTACGCAACGGAGACCTTCTCGCTCGCCAAAAGCTATTTGCTAGGCAACCGTTATTAATTTACGATTAATTTCCCGTTTCTATTAAATGATTGCGGTAATAGATAACAAATTAAATGTATTATAAATAACAACACGGACAAAGAACAAAGTGCAACAGTCATTTTAAACATTGCTACAACGCTGTTGCCATTTCACGCTATTTCCAAAATTTGCTATTCTCGCAGAAAAAAACAGCTTCTAGCAGTGATAAAACGACGATAGAATAAATAGCTACTCGCAGCGAGAATTCAAAATCCAACATGGCGTCCATTTCGGAGTTATCGATTCGAAGACAAATCTTCGAATGCCAGTTTTCAGGAATCTGTCCGTCGTCGTGTACTGCAGTAAAAATTGTTTTCTTGTTGTCATAAATCGACGCTGTCATGTTACAAACATCGTACATCATGTCGCGAGGCACGAGGAGAAAATTTGCGTCCACGTTGTTGCCATGGTTACTACGTATAAGACAACTTGAAAGCCGCATTCTCCGATAAAGGCGAGAAGCAGCCAGCAGATTTAGTATTGACCAAGTAAAAGCTATATGAGCCAGAAAATTGTCCTTGCGTAAACGCGCCCTTAGAGAGTTCAGCGAGTGAGCACCGCTGGAAAGACGGTAGGAAAGACTCTGCAGCATACGACGAAAACCATGCACTGTAGGCATTTCCACTGTGGATGCCCTAAGGGAATTCCAAATACGAACAACACGGACAGAGAAAAACTTTTGACGACAATTTTGTGTGTGAGGGCTGGACAGCCAGCTTCCAACCATGGCCTCGCGTTCGATCACGGAATGGTGCAAAATCAAAAAAATGAGGTTTACTGCAATCAATCCCTATAAAATAACGAGATCAAAGCGGATTCGTCAGGCTCTAAGAGGTCAAGTCCTCCCCTAGCAAGCAAGTACCATAGTCAAGGTCGCATAGGCCATGAAGGTGCTTTGCTGCAAAAATTCTATTAAGTTAATGTCTTTTAGAAGATGGGGGGACCAAACTGGTGTAGCATATTTGAGGAGCAGTCGAACAAAAACCTTGAATGCCCAAATCTTTGCAACTTAAGGTTATTACCAGATATGAAACATTTGTTTAAAATTGCAGAACGCCGAAAAGCCATAGAACTTACATTTTGACAGTGTAATGAGGTCTTAAGGTCATAGGTGACCCCACCCCAGGATCTTTCATCTCACGTACCGAAGGAAGAACGGATTTCTCAAGAAAACAAGGATGGAAAGTAAAGCATTTAGCAATTGAGAGGGACAGTTGCCAGGTATGCGCCCAGTTGACCACCTCCCGAATTTCTACATTAAGTTATCAAGAATTAGGAGGAGATGTTTTCGACTCTATCTGCAATTTTAAATCCAAAAGTTTGGTCATTCGCGAGATTAAGGCCATTGAGGTAGATTACGAAGAGTAGCGGACCGAGCACTGAACCCTGGGGGACACTGCACAGCGCAGAAACGCTGGAAGAAAGAGTGTTACCAATTTTAACCCGCTGAGATCTGTGTTGGAGAAATGCAGCTGTCCAAATCAATAGGTCTCTCCCAAAGCCGCAGTTTGCAACCTTAAACAGAAGCTTACGGTGTATGACCGATTCAAATGCTTTCTTAAAATCAAAATGTATTGTTTCTGATGCAATTCCAACGTCAGATGCAGAAGTCCAGCGGTCAAGAACAGTAAGCCCTGTTGGCATGCTGCAGATCTCGAGGGAAGAAAGCGAAATTGCTCCATTTTATAACAGTCAAGAACCTTGGTGTTAACGTTCACCGACTTGAAATGTTTGCTTTAACATTTTTGTCAATCCTAACCATCTCTGGTACATATAGGCTAGTGGTTTCTATTATGCAAATGTGCGGCCAGAGGCACGTGTTGCATGGCAACTGTATTTGTTTACAATGGAGTGAACATTATGTGAACAGCTCAAGACGACGCTCAATAAAAATTGCTGCTCACTAACCATCCTTAGCTATTTACACTGTATTGGCTTCATTGTATTTCTTCATTTATCACATAATTTAAAAATAAATAAAAGTTCAAGAAAACATTGAGCATTCCAGAGAGTTGCGGTTGCGGGAACCACATAGAAAAGACCAGAATATGAACATATTCCTCTTTGCATTGTGATGATAAAATCGCCTACATACATGCCCTTTTAGAAATCCTCTTTCGTCGGTCATTGAGGAAACGTCTAGGAGCAGTTTGATCCAAACCAACCAGATTTTGAGACAGTTCCCATTGCTTCAATTGCGTCTGAATTTCGACCTGCCGAGGCGCCTTTTCTCTTGAGTGACCTTTGACTTTGGGGGTGGAGAGGATCGGGGGGAGGGGAGGAGCTGTGAGGAAGACGGCGTGCAGAGGGGTCTGGGGGTTTTCTGGTGTGTCTGACCTGTCAATGTCCAGTTCTTTGGGCAATACTTCCGGCGTTAACTGGCGGGACCTGCGTCGTATTGACCGCTGCGGCATATTCAATTAAAAAAAAAATTCATTGGTTGGACAGAGAATTTTTTTATTTTGGTAAATTCTTGTTAAAACAAGTCAGTGACACATGTACGAAGTTCGCTTCATAAAAAATACAGGAAAATCCATGTTATTTTTCAGAAAACGTTAAACGGCAATTTTTACATTTGTGTATGCCTATTCTTCATCTGCATTTTTTTTACGCTCCTAAAAACGAAAGGAACAGTAATAAAAACCGTTGCACGGGAAATAATTCCACATGATTTATGGAAAAATTACGAAATTTCGAAGTTGTGACAAGATGTGTCGTCAAGTAGCCTAGAACTTGTAATTCATTCATTGTTTTCTATACAGTATGCTAAACTGTTGCTGGTGATTTTTATACTATCTGTGTTGTATTCCACCGTCATCTTAAGAATTGTGTGAGATTTTGCTCTTGCCTGGGATCTGTTTTTACCTCATTTAGGACGAAACAGTCAATGTAAACAAGAAATATTTAGCAAACCGTTACAAAAAAAAATTGATGGCGCCATCTGTGGTCGAACTGACGGACTACAAAAAATTCATTTTTTTTCATGCAGTTCGTCAATTACATCATAGGAGGCGTTACTCATTTTTCGAATGGTTTTTTAATTATTACCACTTCACAGACGTTATAAAATAAATAGTTTTCACATGGGAAAAAACAAGCGGGGCTGCGACTACCTAGTCACAACCAGTATTCTGTACACTTCTGCCCATGTTGAGTCGCACACCATTGTTATGCACTGCAACAGCGATCTCTATTATATAACCTTAAAGGTATTGCAACCACCACAATTGAAGGTAAAAACAGTTAGCGTTAAGCCTAGTTTTTAATTCTAGGCCTAATTTTTTAGCTTTTAGGTTTAATTTTTACCTGCCGTTTTCATTTCGTTAAGTTGCAGCTAACGGAGAATTGGGTTCGAGACTAGGCCTATTCATTCATGCAACACGGTGTCGAGACTTCAACCGTGGCAACGAGGGATCTTTAAACTATATGTTTAGACACAGGCACGTTAAATGTTATGATCAAATGTTATTATTTCATTAAGTTACGTCGGAAAAGCTTATTAGCTATACGGAAGCAACATGTTTTGTTTTTTTAAAGTTCCCTTGACTACTGTTGAAAAAAGACGAAGGCCCGTCGGACAAAGTCGTTGCTATAGAGCAGTGACATTTGCCGCCATATTGGCACCAGATTGGCACCAGTATGGGTTTTGGAGGGCATAACTACAAGGTGCACTACATAAAAATGGAGGGAAAACCAACGGAAGATCGGATTTCTTAGGCTTAAAATAACGTTGTTTTCTCCAACAACAAAAATCGCGCGTTTTAGGTCTAAGAAATCACTCTTCACAGCATCGGCTTCAGTATGACGCCCTTCTGTTTCTCTCTGCAGTGCCCCTTGCAGCTAACCCATTAAGGCTCCAGCATAGAGTTATATGCAATAATACTACGTCGTGTCACTGATCTATAGTCTTCCGACCTTTGTCTGTAAAAAAGACAAACAGCCATCTCTTCATTTAAAATAATGAAATTCAAAGCATAATAATCTTTTATTTTTAATATTTACTCCAGACAAATAAGAAGCAAATTGAAGATTATTAATGGGGCATCAAAACACACGGAAATGATGTGAGAAGGCAATAACATAACAGCCCATCTAACAACAGCTAAATGATGCGGGCAAACAACTTACTGTTGGTCTGCGGCTTAACCATTTGCTACCTGAACCGGTCCAGCACTCGTTCAACTCGTTGAGGGCCAACCTTGGTCAGACAGGTTCAACCTGATGCCTCACCGCAATATACCTGGCCTGACACACAGGCAAAACCAATGTACAAATCCTTACAAGTACGAAAGACGACGAACGTTGACAACAATTGCTCGACACGTATTCGCTCGCGTTGCTAAACGTTAAATAAACGATTGCTGTGGTGCTGTCAGGGATGCCTGCTTTTTTCACAGTCCACCTTTTCATTTTTTTCATGAATTGCACTTCCCTACTTCTAATTTATTTCTTCCCTTTTCACATATGATATACAGTATTACACCAGTTTCACAATTCTTCAACAGAACTTTTTCTTTTATTGGAATCTTTTTAATTTCCCTATAATTTCAATGTTTTATTATTATTATTATTATTATTTCAGGACGCCTTTAATAACTTATTATAATATCACACTCACCTAACACACTGTAAAGCCATCAGCATGGCGTTGTTAAAGGACAAACCACAAGGGACAAATGTACATAGCCACAAGCGGTACAGCGCTCCGCAACCGGAAGATATTCCATTTAACACGCTGTGCGTGACTCCCAGTTCACTTAAAAACATTGCTGCGCAGCAAACGTAGTGAGTCTTTTACAGCCACAATGGAAGTTCGGTTTCAGTACCGCAAATCTTCATGCGAAATTAACCGCAGACGCACGAAATTCCATCCCATCATTAGGGCGAATAATTTGATTGGTTTTACTTGAATTTGTGCGTTTTGCCTTTTTTTCAAATCACCGCTCGTATTTTTGGCATTTAATCGCATTTTATCACATTTTTCACATATTTTTTTTTATCAATATCGAATCTTCACATTTTTCACATGGTTTGCAAACATGGTGATTTTTAACTTATCTTTTCAAGAAATTAAACCTAGATCAAAAAGGAGAAAATAAAATTTGTTTTTCAGTCCTGAGGTGTGCATCTAAGATGAGAGTAGCGCCAAATGAAAGCTAGTTAAACTACACTAACAGCAGGCCCGTTTTCGTCGCTCTGACTTTATTTCTTCACCCTCAATTGAGCGCTTTGGAAATTGTTCATAATATCTAAGTTTGTTCGGATAGGAAAATTATTCAGAAATTAACGTGCAAAACAAAACAACAAAAATTCACACAAAAACGACGTCGTTTAGCTCAAGCAGTAAACGATTAACCAACTCATAAATACATGAATATTTTAATCTAACGACTTACAATGATATGACTGCGTTTACTTTGCTATGTTGTGTGGAATGACAGCCATTTCTCCATCAAACGACATCATTCCCTCGTACTTGGTAACTTTATAAGTACCCAAGTATAAGTACCCAATTGGTTCGCATTTCTGAAAAAAGGAGGTGCGCTGACTGAGCGAGCAAATCTAACAACAGTGCAGGATCCAGCCTACAAGACCACTAGCCCAAGGATATTCTTGACTCACTTGAACTGGTCAAGATGGCATTGCATGCTGAAATCTCCCTCAAGATGACCTTAACACTCAACAGTCTTTCACTCTTATACATTTAAAAATACAACCATGCAAAATACGGGTAGAAACCATTGTTGTGACGTAAGACTCGATATTCTGGTCTATTTAGTTGCCATTTAACTTTTAAAAAATACAGGTGCAAACCTATTTCCATTGCCTTTTGGAATTAAATGTTAAGACTGCCTGAGTGGGACTTGAACACTCGACCTTTCAGACCAAAAGCAGAAGTCCTACCGTTAAATCATGCTAATTAAATAAAGGAAACGGCCATTGACGACTGAGGTTGGCGCTAATGACCAAGTTGTCGACGCGCCATTAAGCCTGAATCCCGCCCCGCCCCCCCCCCATTGACGACGTTTAACACGCATCAGTATGGATTAGCGGTAGAATTTCGGCCTTTGGTCTGAAAGGTCGAGGGTTCAATTTCCGCCCAGTCTGACATTTAGGTCTGAAAGGTAACGGAAATAGGTTTCCATCTGTATTTATTTATCACATATCCCGCCTATTGTGCTTGCCATCCTGTTGATTCCACCAATGTAGGTAAACCTTTCGGCCCATTTTATTAAAACAGTTCTTCCTTAGCTTTCCTCCCTAATACCAATTTACTTTGCGTAGATTAAAATATCATTTTATGGCTAGTCGGTCGTCCAATATAGTTCACGAAAGAAATCAGCCCTGCAATATGTTACACACACAAGTAATGTCTTTATTCCTGAATTAACCACTAGATCAGCACGAACAATGACCACTTTATTTCTACCAACGCCATTTCATTGTTGACGTCAAGAAGAGGGTTTCATTGCCAACATTTTCCGACTGCAACAGTAGAACGTATTCATTTTTACTACTGCCGACATTCTACAGAATTCGATGAACGAACATTGACCGAAACTTTATATATCTGGCGTCCTAATAGTCAGTAACATAAATTTTCTGATACGGTATAGAGAAAGTAGCACTGAAACTAGTTGACAAGAATAAGAAGCTTGCAAAATAAACATACAAAGAAAAACAAAAAAAAAACGACGTTTAGGAGTTATACAGCATCCCATTTTCAAGTACATTAAAAATCAGCAGTCTAACATCGTAAGTACAGGATACACAGTAAAATACATCATGTCAAACCAAATCATCCTTAAAGGCAGTTTAACATTAAAATAAACAAAAAAATAATACTATTGAACCCAAATTTACGAACGCGTGAAGCCCACAACGAAATTTCTTCCTTATTTACTAAACTCAGTACCAGGAGTGATAAATGACCATCATCAGGGCGAGGTGTGGTTTCCCATGATTTGCTGTTTTGTCACTAAGTCTGGGTTCAATATTGTTATTTTTTTAATTTTACATTTTTGTGTTAAATTGCTTATAAGAATGCTTTGCTTTGGCATGATGTATTTTGTGTTACGATGCTTGACTGCTAATTTTTAATGCACTTGAAAACGGGGTGCTATATATCCCCGTAACGTCGTCTTTTTTTTTATGTGCACTTTGCAGGCTTTTTATTCTTTGTTAATCAATTTTCTGACGCTTTGGATATCGACTAATCTAAACGACGCATGGAATGACACTTGTGGAGTGAGCAAAGCAAACGATATGGCTATTTAATGGTTTACAAATGTAACGATACAAACGTGGGTGGACTGCTGCAAAATATTCCTAGCTAACTTGTTACAAACCAATGAGCAATTTGTTTACTTTTTTGGAGGGATGACACGCTGTTTTTTTTTTCCCATGTCGTAAGTGGTTACTTGTAATGGTAGTACTTGAATGTGTGATATCTCCGTGATTGGCCAGATACCGGTGCTTCGAGTGACGTGATCATCTGGCGGCTTCCTTTACTTTGTTTACCTTTTGATATGATTACCTAGCTTAAGTACCGCACTTACATTCGGAAGCCACAAACAGACAAACAAACATCAGCACACCTTTATCATACAGAAGATGAAGTTTACCACCAGTATGTGCTGAAATATAAGTAAATTGGAATTTGAATAGTAATAATAATAAACAATTTGTGGCAAGAACAACAAGTCTGGCAAGAATCATGGGGATCGCTGATTGGCA
>JAHWFP010126779.1:844-48193 GCA_023313725.1 Lithobius niger
CAACAACAACAACAACAACAACAACAACAACAACAACAACAACAACAACAACAACAACAACAACAAGAAATGGCCATGCTGTGGACGCCGAACGGTTTGATTGTTGTCATTAAAATTTGTAATGTGATGAAATAGTTACGACACGACCCCAAATACCGAATTTCGTTGGTCTATGTCAATTCTGGGCGAGACTATAGGAGTTCAAAGTTTGACGTTTAACATGGAAGTTCATGCTGAGGCTTACATGAGGCTTGATTTATAAAAGGAGAAGGCCCGATTTTGAACGCCCAACGCACAACACGAATGACGGCCAACTGGGTGTTCTTGCTATGGTTAAATATTCCTCAAACCTAAATTATTCAGTATTAGTTAACGTTAATTTAATATTTAAAAAAAATTTAATTCATCAGTTAATTTAATTTGTAAATAAAATGTGTAAAAAAAAACCAGAATTTTGGTCACAATTAGGTTTTTACGACCTCTCATGCTAAAGAATGTTTACGAAAAACAGCCGACATTTGCTTAACAATGTGGTGCAAACGTGTTTCAGAAAGCCCAAAATAGCTCCTCAAATAGCGTAAAATGCTTCAGCTTCCGGGGCTCTGCCCTGGATCCCGCTGGTGGAGATTACAGCGCTCCCCCACACCCCTTAGCTGGTTTCGGCGGGCCCCTGCTAAAGTAGTACAAATATAAAAAAAAATGTTCGTTTTATTTGCCCCACTGTCGGGGAATCATTGCCCCCCCCCCCTAACTGGAATTGGCTGGCGCCACTACTTGCTTACTACTGAACGATACATTATGAGACTCGGGTGATGTGATGAGGCCAAGTGGGGCCATTGATTGGACAAGAAACGAATGACCTTGCCAAATGTTATCAAGGTCATTCAACTGATAACTTCTTAAATATACATCAAACACCATCAGTATAAATTAGGAATATGTAGAAAACAAAGAGACATTACCAATGCAAAAAAATAGAACGAAAAACGGACCAGATTTGAAGGACCTATATGACGTCCGTAAAATGGCTACTTTCGACCACTGAATGGCATTCCATTCAAACACTTCGTCGTGCAGGGAAGCATCACCTTCCAACGCACAGTCGTGCAGGGAGGCAACGCAGAAATCGCGTTTCGGCTCCCGACTTAGCTCACGTGGGGAAAACTGATGTGTTTTAGTGTTGCTCTGGTAAAATAAGATTCTAGATATGTTGAATCAACTAACCTGCATCTGAGAAACGAAACCGACAGCTTCTCTCCCAGATGACCTTGCGATGAGAGATGGAAAATAAAGCAATAGTTACAACATGGACACTTCCACGTCATACGGTCCTGTATTTATTCCCTATTTTAAAGTGACTGCAATATTGTTGCTGTTATTATGTTGATAATTTTGCTGTCACCTCCAGATTGAACCAATGAACCGAATTTCAATTTTAATAGCTTCAACTTAGGTATTGACAAGTCCCAGGTTCTAGTAACCGGTTATTTTACAGTAATGTGATCACAATATTATCGTATTCCTCTTGTTGCGACAAATTCGTTCTCATCTACAGCTTGTACCAATGAACCTATTTTGAATTTATATAGCTTAAAATCAAGACCAGAGCCTTTTGATAGCTATTTTGAAGTGTTTGCAATATAATCAATTTTTTGTTGTTGTTGGAAATTTGGCTCTCATTTACGGATTGAACCAATGAGCCGAATTTCAGTTTTAATAACTTAAAAACTTAGGTAGTTTTGTACCAGTTATTTTAATGTGACCACGTTATTCTCGTGTTGTTCTTGTTGGAACAAATTTGTTCTGATCTACAGCTCGAACCAATTAACCTATTTCAAATTTCTGTAGTTTAAAATGTAGGAATTAATAAGGACCAGGGCCTTTGAAAGCTATTTTAAAGGGACTGCAATACTGTTGGTGTTGTTGTTGGGACACATTTGTTCTCATCTACAGCTCGAACCAATTAACTTATTTTAAATATTATTTTTATAACTTAAAATGTAGGTATTAACAAGGACCAGGGCCTTTTGAAAGTTATGTTAATGTGGCTGCAGTGTTGCTGTTCTTGTTCTTGTTCTTGTTGTCGTTGTTTTCTTCTTCTTCTTCTGACTCTCAATTTTACATTTTACAATTTTACATTTACAATTTTACAATTTTACATTTTTGTGGCTTAAAATGTAGGCATCATCAAGGCACAGGACCCTTTGAAAGTTATTTAAAGTTATTGGAATGTTTTAATGTTGTTGTTGTTGTTTAGACTTTTGTTCTGACCTACTGATCGAACCAATTTTAAATTTTTGTAGCTTAAAATGTCGGTATTAACAAGGACCAGGGCCTTTTGACAGTTATTTTAACGTGACTACAATATTCTTCTTCCTGTTCTTGTTGGCATGTTTTGCTCTCACCTAGAGATCGAACCAAATGAATCGTTTTATAATTCTTATAGATTAAAATTAACGAGGTTCAGAGCCATTTTAAAGTTATTTTGATGAGATACAATATTTTTATTACTAGCTGTAAAGCCCGTCATGACGGGCAACTCTAGGAGTATAACTGCCCCATAACAGTGATATGTGTAATTTAAATAATTCCGGTTCTTGAAGATGGGCAATTTCGGTAAGGTTGCTTCGCTCACTCAATCCGTGTATCTTGTGATTCGTTTCACCATTCTTCATTCATTTCCGTTACCCGGGAACAGACGGTGTTTTTCACGTCCTGTGGCATGGTTTGTTTTTTTCGCACTGAATCCGACTGCGCATTTTTGGTGTCTTTATAAGCCCTGTAACCCGTGAGTAGACAGATATTTTTTTGTTTTTCACTCAAGCCCGATTACGTGACTTCATGAAACCAAGTACAATGCCAGATGGAGAAGAAATTTCTGCACAGCCTATATGAAGGCCGACAAATGTAGGAGTACAGCTGCCCCATAACAGTGAAATGTGTAATTGAAATAATGCAGGTTCTTGAAGAGGGGTAATTGCGCTAAGGTTGCTTTGCTCACTCATTCTATGTATCCTGTGATTTATTTCACCATCCTTCATTCATTTCCGTTACCCGGGAGCAGACGGTGTCTTTCATGTCCTGTGGGCTTTTTTTTTTCGTAATGAACTCGACTGCGCAGTTTTGTGTGTCTTTGAACCCGGGAGCAGACAGATACTTAACTTTTTTCGTCTTTTTCACACAAGCCCGATTACGTGATTTCATGAAACCAAGTACAATGCATGTTTGTAAAGACATTGTTGTTTGCAGCATTATTGTTACACCATTGCTTCTGCATTGTTTCCTCCGATAAATTCTTTTTCTTTTTCTGCCGGAAAAGATATTGTTGTTTTTATCATTGTTAACGCATTGTTTAAAGCATATTTGAGAAGTCGGGCCTTGGGCATCTCTGCATGGGTTGCAGAGTACTCACAGTGTGCAGGGTTGTTGGTTCTGTTGTGTTGTGGGTAAGGCATGTATTTTATGAATTTGTAGTGTTGCTGTAGTTTGCAACTTTGGTTTTGTATTTCACAGTGGATTGGGGCGTGCGGTCTCGGGCCAGGCCTCAAATAAAACATTCGTGAAAGCATATTTGGGCCAGCGCTGGCAAAAGAGTGGCAACTACCTGTTTATGGGTTAAGATTGTTGTTCGTGCTGGGTATTTTTGCTGATCTAGAGATCGAACCAGTGAACCGTTACCAGAAATTCTTTTCCTCTTTTTCTGACGAATTTGACTTTTTCCCCCCTTAAGACCTTGTTTGACCTGTCACTTAATAATAATAAAAAAAACCCTCCTTCACAAAGCCATCATCCTCCTTATTTTTTGCTAAGCTGGTGGATTAGGTTTTTTTTTTATGATCTGCCGAAGAACTGCTAATAGATTCCGTACCAGAAATTATTTTCCTCTTTTATTAACGAAATTGAGATTTTTTATTTTGAAGGTTGAGTTTGTGCCAGTCACTTGAAAAAAATAACCCTTGGGCACAGTGCAATTTCATACCCACCTGCTAATTTTCAACAATCTAGATTGAAGAGTCTGTCTGCAATCTTGTTCTGTAGCAACTCTTTATTTCCATACTTTTGCCGTTTTCATTGTTGTAAGCAGTCCTTATAAATTCCGTATTGGATTCTTACAACAATGGTAAGAGCAGTACAACAATGCAACCTATTGTTGCAATAAGTATACATGTATACTTATTGCAACAATACTGTAAATAAAATTGTATAGTTACACCAATGTAACCTATTGCAATCTTAACAAATGAAAATCTACGTTTTGCATTCCCACTGAGAGATTGACCCTGGTTTCTAAAACGGGTTCACCTTCCACTTCAGCCAAAGCCTGGCTCAAAACTTCATCTTCATCGTTGTCATACAGTTAGTCAACGCCCAACGAAACACTGAATTTAGCCGTAATACAAATGCAAACATCAAAAAAGATCAAAGCACAGGGGAATCGAAGGGACGAACAGACAACAATAGACGTGTGCGCGAATACGTGGAGATGCGTGTTCTGTTTCATTGTTGCTGGTCTTCCCTCCGTTGTAACAATGAAAAGTCAAGCCGTGCTAAAGCAATTTCAGTACCATTAATGACCGTAAATAAACACGATCAAACGTCGAAAACAGCCTTTTAGTATGGTAATAAGAAACTTATAGCCATCCTTTTTCCAACAATGGGGTACAGTAAGTGATTTATTGGATAGTTTTTACGTAGTCGGACCAGAACATCCTCGCCCTTCGGGCTCAGACGATTCTGGCTCCTCGTACGAAAAAACTATCCAATAAATCACTTACTGTACCCCATTGTTGGAAAAAGGGTGGCTATAACTATTACTTATTACCATACTTTTTGCCGTTTTCATTGTTGTAAACAGTCCTTATAAATCCCGTATTGGATTCTTACAACAATGGTAAGAGCAGTACAACAATGCAACCTATTGTTGCAATAAGTGTCCATGTATACTTATTGCAACAATGCTGCAATGTTGCATCGATGTCCAGTCTGTAGCTTTTTAACTCATCTTCTTTAACAAATGAAAATCTACGTTTTGCGTTCTTACCAAGAGATTGACCCTGGTTTCTTAAAACTGGTTCACCTTCCACTTCAGCCAAAGCCTGGCTCAAAACTTCATCTTCATCTTCGTCAAGCGGTTGGTCAACGCCCAACGAAACTCTGAATTTAGCCGTCTACATCATTAAAGACGTACTAGCGGAGTCGCTCGCTTCGCTCGCTCATTCCGCGTCGTCTCGCTGCGCTCGAGGAGATTTCTTGCTGCAACACTTATGATACAGACCTTCCACATAAAAAACGATCAAGCAAATTATAAGAGTGTAGTATGGGATATCGGTTATCTCGAGAGAAGGTCAGTATTATTTTTTTACGTCCAAGGAGTCGAGCAAAAAGTTAAGATCAAGCAATTTATCAGAAAAGCACTGTTTCTGATGACAAACGCTGATTTTCGTTCGCTTCGCTCACTCAATCAGCGCAAACACCGTTTTAAAACCAAATCTATTGTTTTGATTTTTCCCTGCATCAAGTCAATTAATACAAAACCAATTTTAAGATGTATATGCGGTTTGTTGAGAAATACGTTGTCCGTACATTGTTTTCCAGATCATCTCTCTTCGCTCGAGGAGGTTTTCATGAACAAACTATGACGTCATAAACAATCATCAAGAGGGTTAAAAAAAACTTTGACGTTAGTTTTTCAGGATTTTTGGCATATTTGAGGGTGATAATATCAAGTTATAGCGATGAAAATAGGCCTATTAGAAGCGCAGTTTAATTATCTTTCGTTTGGTCCTACTCCCATCTTTGTAGGTGCCTTGGTTCCAGAGGAGTAGAGGTACAAACACGCACGCACGCACGCACGCACATCATACGTCCTTAATGATGTATGATGTGCGTGCTTGTGTGTCTGTACCTCTACTCCTCTGGAACCAAAGCAAGTACAAAGATAGGAGTAGGACCCAACGAAAGATAATTAAATTGCGCTTCTGATAGGCTTATTTTCATCACTGTAACTTGATATCATGACCCTCACATTAGGCGAAAAATCGTGCAAACTAACGTCAACGTTTTTTTTAAAGCCTCATAATGTTTGTTCATGACGTCATAGTTTTTTCATGCACGGGTTAAAATTCGTGACGAACAAACCGTCTTGAAGCTATTAGTTACGCAATGAGATGATCTGGAAAAGGATGTACGCAAAAACATACCCTGAAGGACGACGTATTTTGCTACATACCACATCTCGAAGTTGGTTTTGTATGAACTAACTAGATGCATGGAAAAATCGGACCCGTAAACCGGGTTTAAAAAGATGTCACATATTCGTGTCTTAGAAGCACGTAGATGCGTGGATTGAGCGAGCAAGGCGAGGAAACAAACAAATCGTGTGTTTTGAATGATGTAGGTGAGATACAGACGTGCTGAGGAATGTGATAAATCAACTGTGAGCAAGAATTGCAATTAGTTTGCATCGAAATATACATAGATTTTGTGATGCTCTTGGAATCAAAGAAATTACATGAAGAATGGATCGACGCCAATGGAGTGAGCGAAGCGAATTAACGATATGGCTAGTAATACAAAAGCAAACATCAAAAAACGATCAAAGCGCAGGGAAATCGAAAGGACGAACGGACAACAATTGACGAGTACGCGAATACGTGGATAAGGGCCTAAACGCCTATAAAAGGCCTAAAATAGCTGTTAAAGCAGAAAAGACGTAAGAAAAGTCCTTGGAGCTTCGAAATCCTTGGAGCTTCGACGTCTTAAGGCTGACCTCATACTTACATTCAAAATTCTGAATGGTTTTCTGTCGGTTGACTTGCCTTTTTTCGACTTAAGTACTGTAACCTGTACCCGGGGACATAGCTCTAAATTGGTAGTCCCTCGATCTAGGCTAGATTGCCGAAAAAACTTTTTCTCTGTCAGGGTTGTTAAAGCTTGGAATTCCCTAACTGAGCAAACTATCTCTTCACCATCTGTTGCTGCCTTCAAGCGTAATTTGGGTCTTTCTGACTTGACTTCGTTCCCAAAGAGGCCTGAACATTGTACTCTTTAGCTGCCACCAGCCATTTTATTGTTTTAAATTAAACCATTATTTTTTTTTAATTCGTGGACTGGCGTAAGGAGTATCCTTTGCCATGTCTGTTTTCATTTCACATTCAACTTGGTTTTTAAACTTTTATTATTATATATTTTTTTATCTTATTAATAATTGACAATTGCTTTATGCCAAGCTTTAAACTGCGATGCATTTTATATTTATTTTTATTTTTAAGAAACATTGACAATGAAACAGCTTTTCCCCTCATTTGTCCTTCACGTTTGGCGATGCCATCGGGGACCATTGTGTCCCTGGTAGGTCTAACCTTGGTGGTAAGGCATTCGTGACCCCAACCTAATACCATCTACCCTTCCTCTGCGGCGAGGCCATTGTCTTCGTTTTAAACTCTTGAAGTCCTAAACTTCTGTAATTTTAATTTTTGTTTTTTGTTTTTTTTGTTTTAACTTCGGATGGCAGTTAGTGACCACCAGGTCCTTGCCATTCCGGTTGCGTTTGCAACGAACTTATTATTATTATTATAAAAGTCCAGAAAATGGTCAAAATACTACAAAAAAAATGATCCTCAGAAAAACTGTCCACTAAAACTTGCCGCGCCCGTAGACTCAGGCCCGTATTCTGAACGCTGACTAAAACTCGTACTTGACTTGAAATGACGTCACACCTATTTAGTGCCATTCACCACCAGAACTTCTTTTGGATACCTTTGGAAGAATTCGGGTCGTGAATGGTACTAAATAGGTGTGACGTCATTTCAAGTCAAGTACGAGTTTTAGTCAGCATTCAGAATACGGGCCTAAAAGTTGCACTGCCCTCTCGGGGCTCTGTGCATGCTACTGCATAAGCCTTTACGTAAGTCAGATTGAGGCATTCGCTGTTACTAGTACAAGTTAGTCACTGAAATTACATGTTATGAAAGCAGGAAATCATTAATTTACGTCAAATCAGAATGTCACCGTTTTAGTGGAGGGTTATTCTAACAATGAGGAGGATAAAACGAAGAAGGGTAATTCTATGTGGTTGAAAAACAAACTGTTCTCTATCCCGGAAGTTTCTTGGAATGAATTGCAGCTAACACGTGAAAGGTTTGAGGATGTGGGATTATACAAATATATATACAAACAAACAAGTCTTGCTCGGGATGTTATATAATCATACAATAAAGAATAATACTGCACCTTTAGTGCGCCTATGTAATATTGTGAAAGTGATTTAGGTCAGCTGAAATTGAAGCCACGTTCCTCGCTACACTAAGGAAGCGAGGAATGCAGCTTTAATATCAGTTGGCCTTGTATACATAAGCAAGTAGATGGCATTACACTACTACAGAATTGTCTAGATTCTACCCCTGTCTTTCAAAAAGAATTCCAGAAGAAATGAACCAGGATTTAGCGAATGCGTACACGCAGTTATGTCCATGCTGTTTTTAACTCTCGCTTAGTATTCCATCACTTGTTACAAAGTCTGGGAGAGAAGCTGTTAGTTTCGTTTTCCAGCTCCAGATCAGTTGATTAAAAATTGCCACAAGTTTTAGTTTCATAAAGGAACACTACGCAGCGTTAATTTCCCGGCAGGTAAAGGACGTGGCATTGAGCCAGGAGGTGAGAAACGCAATTTCTATCCTAGTCGGCCATGGCTTGAAGAGACGAAATTCCTTATTGCCTTCAAGCTCATGTCACCGCCAGAAAAGGTTTGCTCAGACCAGCCACAACAAGCGTGGTGTTTTCAGGGTTTCTGGCCAAAGTGACTTACAAATTTTCATGACTTTTCCAGGTTTCCCAGGGCAATTAAAATTTTTTTCAGTTATTCCGACAAATTTCTACACCAATTTTGACATAGTTTTTTAGATAGGCCTAGGCCGAAGTGTTGCTCCTCCCACGCCCCCTCACATACATGTGTTTATGTCAAAATCTAGACACACGCTAGTGTATCGCGCCAAGGTAAGCAACAAACATCACAACAAACATCACATCAATTCAATTGTCGAGGTTGTAAACCATTGTAGCGCGACGCCGTAGCGTCAGTGTCTTGTATCCTGAAGCATAGTTGGGCACATTTCAGGTACTTGGGGAAAAATAATATGCGGTACAAAAGCTTTAATTGTGTTGAAATCGAGAACAATGACCCACTTGACAAAAAATAACTCGTGTAGGAATGCCAGCTAAGCTACTTTCAATGCAAAATCTGACCCTCAATAACGTTGTAAATGTGTTACTAGTTACTAGCTAGCTACTAGCTAGTCCGCTCATCCCCATGTTAATTTCCATAGGGTGATTATTCATGGATACCGAGATAACGGGAAGGCTTCCAGCTATGAAATTGGACGAATGGCTGCAGTCGATACGAACTGCGTACTTTTTATGGTTTGGAGCGTAGGGGTGTAACGGGGATGGCGTGGGATGTCGCGTAAGTACGAAAATATTGTTATAACCATTGATAGTATTGTCGGCATCGTCTCTCATTGGACGGCCAAAGTTCGGACGATGGCAACGTGTACACTCGTGCGTGCCTAGACACACACTAGTGTAGTACGATAAATCTAAACAACGTCGCCAAACAAATTGAATTCACGTCCAATTCACGAAAAATAAACCAACTGTAAAAACAAAGCAAAATAAACAAAGCCGAAAACAGGTAAAGAGGCCACCAAGTTTAGAGTGGTTCGGCGCTTCAAAGGAGTGATAACAACACCCTAAAACTAACTAAACAAAACTAATTACAACAAAATTAAAGACAAACCAAAAACCTATAAAGAGGTGACTAAGTTGAGAACGGTCCGGCCTATTATAGGCAAAAGGTAGTAGCAAATTGTTGAAAACCAATTGCTTGTTGAGGTGACACTTAATTACACATCTGCATGGTAGTGGAGTTGAGTCAATACATAATTAAAGAAAAAAAAATGATATCATATCAAAAACCAAAACTGGTAAAAGGGGCCGCCAAGTTTCGAATGGTTCGGCCCTTCAAAGGAGTGATATCAACACGCCAAAACCTTCGCCAACTTATTCGCACTGAATAATACTTCGGACGTTAAATGAAAACTTGAACATTGCTACCGAAAATAGCAATGTTCTAGTTTTCATTTAACCTTCGAACTATAGAGCGGTGCGATTAAGTTGGCGAATGTTTTGGTGTGTTGATATCACTCCTTTGAAGAGCCGAACCATTTTGAACTTGGCGGCCCCTTTTACCAGTTTTGGTGTTTGATATGATAAATAATTTAGCTAAGAACATTATTTTACTGAACCGTATTTTTACAGTAGAATGCATATATAACCATGTCGGTGTTTTAAAACCACCACCGTGCACAGTGGACATTCTACAGCCGTTTTAGGTACATTCCTCCCAACGCCATTTTTCTCGATCCTCCATATCAAGTACGGCCCCAAAGTTCTATTTACTTACCGTTCTGTTTACTTACCCTTGCTAAAAATCCGTTTTAAAATGTGGTGTCTAGGAGATTTTCTGTCGAATATTGGGGACTAATTTAATAGCATCCTGCGATTATATTTGCTTGCTTTGCTTGCTTACAATAACCATGACGTTTCATGTGTGTGTGTGCACATACTGATTTTGAATCTTTTGCTAATAATTACCATGAGATCAAAAATCAAAAAGACTAATGCCGTGAAAATTAAAATGATTTATGCCTACAGGACAGTGACACAACGTTGTATTGTTGTATATAACTCTATGCTGGAGCCAGTAACTGGAATAGCTGCAAGGGTCACTGGAGGGGAAAAAGAAGAATATCTTACTGAAGACAATGTTGTTAAGAGTGGATTTCTTAGGCCTATAATGCGCGATTTTTG
Organism: Lithobius niger; assembly: GCA_023313725.1. Classification (NCBI taxonomy): domain Eukaryota; kingdom Metazoa; phylum Arthropoda; class Chilopoda; order Lithobiomorpha; family Lithobiidae; genus Lithobius; species Lithobius niger. The sequence continues at coordinate 11,711 of JAHWFP010126779.1, forward strand.
TCGAATGTTGGCAGTTGCTGACATTTTTAAGCCAGTGGAATCTTTATTTTCCAATTACAACCTAGCAGCATAAGGAATTGGAGAAAACAACGTTTTTTTAAGCCTATGAAATCCGCTCTCAAAGCACTGCCTTGTCTAAAAAATTATAAAGTGTGATGTTAAAATACGAAAATCTTTCTGGTTTGTGACGACGCAATTTTCGCGTTGATGCTGTTTCGTCAACGAGGCCGACGGTCAACTGAGATATAGCTGCGATCCTCGGTGCGAGGAACACAGCTACTATCTCAGTTGGCCTTGTATTACTACGCAGTTCGAATCTCGCGAAACGGTGCAACGGTTTCATGCGAGGATGGAGATCAAAGAGATGGAGATCTGCGCATGGCTGTTATAAGGCAGGCGGAATTTACCATTTCCGCCTGCCTTATAACAGCCACGAGCAGATCTCCATCCTCGCATGAAACCATTGCACCGTTTCGCGAGATTCGATCTGCGTAGTAATACAAGGCCAACTGAGATTATAGCTACTATGTCAGTTGGACGTGGGCCTAGTAGACGATACAGAATCAATGCAAAAATTGTGTCGTCACAAACCGGAAAGATTTTCGCATTTTAACATCACACTTTATAATTTTTTTAAGCTCGTATCTTATAAATTTTCTTCGGCGATCTATTGGCATAAATAATTTCAATTTTTATCTCATTCGTCTTTTAGATTTTTGATTTCATAGTAATTATTAACAAACTATTGTAAATTTGTACATGCATACACACAGATGAAACATCATGGTTATTGTTGAAATTTGACACATGGCTATTAAATGGCTCTGTTCCCAATGTTCTTTTTTTTTAATGTGAATGAGACAATCCCACCCTTTTAGAAAAAATTCCTGTTAAAAGTTTTTCCGACTTTTTCGAAGATTTCTCGACAACGGTTTGTGCTATTGAGATGCGGTAAAGAGCGTTGTAAAACTCTCATAAATACGTTTCGAATGGTGGTTTTTTTCTCAAAATCCCTTAAATTTTGTAAAAGTTATTGCAAAAAGAGTGGAAAAAATTCCAATTTTTGTACACTTTTTCGAATATTTGTCAAGAACGGTTTGTGCTATCAACAAGCGGTCAACAGCATTGCAAAGCTCTCAAAAATACGCTTCAAATCATGCACTTGTTTGTCAAAATCCGTTAAAATATGAAAAAGTTGTGTTGCTCTAGCCACATTAACAAAAACCCTTCTCCGAGCAAGGTTTGTATTAGCAGGATGCTATTACAGGTTATTTTTAAAAATTGGTTCGTTCTCTTTTACTTTTTCGTTTTCTTTCATATTGGTTTCGTTTCTTTTCAGTTTGTTTATTGACAGCTAATTTTACAAATTTTAAAATCGAAGCAAATTAAGTGTAATTTACAGTATAAAAAATTAAGATGTAGGTTAAAAACCTATTTGAATACAGAGTAATACCAGCAAGAATTTCTTGATATAAATTCTTGATACCAGTAATATTCACAAATTGCAACAGCTATGACATTTAAAAAAGGCAATGTAGTGAAAATCATCAGTGTATTTTCTATCTGTTGTATGTTCGAGCAATTAACTTATTCGTTTTTGTATTTATTTGTAATAAATATTAAGTGCTCGAACATATTACAGACAGAAAATGCACTGATGATTCTCACCACATTACTTTTTTTTTTATGTCGTAGCTGTAGCAATTTGTGGATATTAATGGTTTTATTCTGTAAAGTAAAATTATTAATTCAATACATTTTTAAACGCACGTCTTCATTTATTTACTGTAAATTACATGTTGTATTCTCCGTTTAATTTGTTTCGACCTTAGGATTTGTAAAATTAGCTGTCAACTAAAGCAAACAGAAAAGAAGCGAAAGCAAAATGAAAGGAAAGGAAACCAATTTAAAAAAACCTGAAAATTACTTCCCAATATTCAACAGAAAATTTCGTAGACGACACATTTTAAAACGGATTTTTAGCAATGGATTCATTAACGGGAAGTAAATAGAACTTTGGGGCCATACTTGATGTGGAGGATCGAGAAAAATGGCGCTGGGAGGAATGTACCTTTAATTAATAGTCGAGGACCATAACTATACAATTTTAACGTATGTACTACTGTAACAGGTTGGAGCAAAAGTCTGGAGAAGCTTACTGCCATTCCAAATCTACTGAGAGGAGAACCACAAAAATGTACATACACATACTATGGGTCGGGGGACATGTAATGATGCTAGTTTAGATGACCTTGGAATAGTCCTGCAAGATCATCACGATGCTAAGTTTTGAACTACACGTCGTAGAATAGTGGTGTAAATTGGAAAGTTTTAGAGAACGGTAAGCCAATGCCAAAGCAAAAAAAAACAATAAATATAGGACGATTAGGGTAGGAGTTATCTTTCAGACAAGTTAGTCGTAATAGCTTTAGTGCCTGTCTTCATGAGGTCCAGCAGAGAGAAGGCGCCATACCGAACGAAATTGTCGCAGCGATATACAGATAGTTTTTTTTACCTATCCAGAAACGTGTGGTGCGTTTTCCACAAAATTGGAAAGTGATATCCAGAAGCATGCGTAATTACACAAGGCGGGAGGGGGGGGGGGGGCGCCGGGGCGGGGGGTTGGAAAGGTTTATTGCATGTCAGGAAGGAAGTGAACGTCTAGCACTCATTTGGAGAAATACTCTCTCTTTTCCAATACATGCTTGACATGACTGATAATAAAACGAATCAACTTAAAGTGGCACTATCACCGATTGAAAGCAGACGAAATCTGACATCATCTAGCGCTATGTAGTACCATCTAGCTGCTTTCTTGCACCAAGCGAAGGAATGCATAACGACATTTCTTTCAACGAAACAAACAAGCCATAACATCCTTAATTATTGAGTGAAAATTTGGTTCATCCTCGTGCACCTGCGAACAAGCTATAAAGGTTAACAATATCAATGTCGCTAGATGGCGCCGTGGTATTTTCGTTCGCAATCGGTGATAGTGCCACTTTAACTAATTCCCTTTGCTCTAACTAAAAAAAACATTGCCTAAAGGCATTAATCTGTTTTGCCCCTCCCCTTCCCGCTCAACGCGAAAATGAACATCTAAATATGTACATTTTCGTGGTTCTACTCTTATAGTAGATTTGAATGGCAGTAGGCTTTTCCAGACTTTTGCACCACTCTGTGTACGAACAGTCACAAAGCATTATAGCGTACGTACCTATTTTAGTCAATTCTTTGCTTAAAAATTTATTTAAAAATATTTTACGCATTGCTTATTCTGTGCTGAATTCATCTGAGGTTCTCATTAGAATTACGGTATACAAGCGTACCAAGACCGAGTGAGGTAAAAGCCCATTTCCATGTGAGATAGCTTTAATATCAAAAACCAAAACTGGTAAAAGGGGCCGCCAAATTCCGAATGGTTCGGCCCTTAAAAGGAGTGATATCAACACACCAAAACATTCGCCAAGTTAATTGCACCGCTTAGTAGTTCGAAGGTTAAATGAAAACTAGAACATTGTTATTTTCGGTAGCAATGTTCAAGTTTTCATTTAACGTCCAAAGTATTATTCGGTGCGATTAAGTTGGAGAATGTTTTGGTGTGTTGATATCACTCCTTTTAAGGGCCGAACCATTCGGAACTTGTCGGCCCCTTTTACCAGTTTTGGTTTTTGATATGATATCAGTCCTTTTTTTAAAAATGTGTCTTAAACTCAACTCCACTAGTGCAGATGTGTAATAAAGTGGCACGTCAACAAGAAATTGGTTTTCAACAAATTGCTACTACCTTTTGCCTATAGGCTGAACCATTCTCAACTTGGTCATCTCTTTATAGGTTTTTGGTTTGGTTTTAATTTTGTTGTAATTTGTTTTAGTTCGTTAGTTTTGGTGTGTTGATGTCAGTCCTTTGAAGGGCCGAACCACTCTCAACTTGGTGGCCTTTTCACTAGTTGTTGGCATTGTTTATTTTGCTTTGTTTTTAGAGTTGATTTATTTTTCGTGAATTGGACGTGAATACAATTTCTTTGGCAACGTTGTTTAGATTTATCGTACTACACTAGTGTGTGTTTCGGCACGTTGCCTTATTTTCAGAATTGTCCCTACGCCGTTTCATTGAGCGCGTTGAGACCTCTTAGTGACGGTGGAGGGGCAGGTGAGCGGGTCACTTTAATATTACGAAATTGTCCATTAAAATTCACGTCGTTTTCGAAAACGACAGCGTGATTAGAGAATGAAGTGTGGCCAGGATATCCACGCTAGCCATTAAAATGTTTATTGCAATAAATAATTTTCAGTGACGTACGGATATTGCCACGCTCAAGGTGAACCGACAGCTAGAATTGAGCAGTCTAATTAAAGTGACACAATAGGTTTTCTCGCGTTGAGCGGGATGTGGGTGGAAAACGGCACGTTTAACGTCCTGTGCGCGTCTATATATACCCCTGGGGATATTAAGAGAGTTGTTGGTAAAGTTAGTGCTACTCTTCATCATGGAATTTGCTACAGTCTAGTGGTTCAGAGTTTATTAGTGGACACCATTTATTAAAAGCAGGTAAGTGAGGTTGTAATAACGTAATTTGAAACCGAACGAAATCTGCATTCAAGACTGGCCTTGTGAGGATACAAGATACACTAATCTAAGAAAGAAAAAAGACAACTATCCCGACTGGGCCTCGAACCCAGGACTTCCCGCTGACTAGGCCGGGTGCTCTAACCATTGCGCTACCAGGGCGGATCCTGACTACAGGCCGCAACAGCTAAGCTTAGCAGCTACAGTCTTTCTCAGTGGACCTAAAGGTCATAAACATATACAGGGAGGGCGAGCAACTCTGCTTGTTAGCCTCCACGGCAATAGAAATAATGCAAGCAAGAATAAGTCACAAGAAAAAGGGCAAAAGAAGCAAATAGTCTGCATTAAAGACCAGCCTTATGAGACGCTCCTGTATCCAGAATCCGCCCCGGTAGCACTGTGGTTAGAGCACCCTACCTAGTCACTGGGAGGTCCCGGGTTCGAGTCTCAGTCGGGACAGTTGTTTTTTCTTTCTTTCTCCGATTTCTGTATCTTGTTTCTTAACGTAGGCCGTTCTTTAATGCAGACTATGTCCTAGGTTTATCGCTTATCTTGTGATTTACTATTTAAGAATTGGTTTGTTGAATCCTTACAGTAAACAGTACTAATGCCGCATGTGCCCTCACCCCACAAGAGCTAATGCTCGTGTGTGGCGTGTTGGCTGCCATATAGAAAAATAACTTTTAAGAAAACAACACAAGAATTATAAATGTCAACTTATGCAACAAATACAAATTTTAAGTGCATCATAGAAAAAAAAATAATAGTGCGCAATAATAAAATTATTACCACCATTGTTAGCAAGTGCAAAGTTACTATTTTATTAGCCATTTTTATCACCATTTTTATTACTATTTTAAGTTACTATTTTTATTACTATATAATATTTAATAGCGAATGCAAAGTTACTATGCAAATGCAATTAATTACCAATATTATAACAAATGCAAAGTTAAGATGAATCGTAGAAAAATACATTAACAACAGTAAAAATAAAACCAACATGCTACCTACAAAGAACTCTAAATAACAAAGTGCTGAAAGTATTTTTTAGCTTATACTTTAAAATAATTTTTCAAGGGCCACAGTACTGTTATCCAATACCCTCTGGAAATGATGAATTGCAGTAATATCTTTTATGTAGTTGGGTATGTTATTGTAAAATTTGCTTCCAAGGAAGTAGCTCGTTTATGCAGTCTTTCTTTAGTAACTTTAGGTTGAATGACAAAATTGTTCTTTACGTAATATTGGTTAAATCGGCAGTAAATCGCAGTTCGGAATCAGTTGTGGTTTTTTTTAACAATCGAAAGAGTAGTTTTTGAAGATTTCTCTCTTTTGCGTTGCGACTTTGGAAACATTTATGCTCAAGTCCTTCCCGCTTGACGAATGCTATTTGCTGGCCTATATTTATTACTGTAACACTGAGTTGACATTTTCTCCAACGGGAGAACTAGTAAACTAGTGAATTAGTTAGCAGAAACGAACCAGGTTGATACTTAAGGTGAGGTTTTAAATGAACCGAAGTCGAAACAGAAAAGGAAGACGAATAAGGTTTCCTGTAAGGTTTCAGATACCACATTGATGCTGCAGTGTTTAGTTCACGTGAAACCTTATTAAAGGCACATAAATCCTTCCGGTATATCGTGCGACCCGTTGAGGATAGCGTTTGCAACATTTACACAGTTTAGAGTTAATGTGGCTAAATCATTACGCACGAAAGAAAAAAACAAGATAATGACCGTGTTGAAATATTTACATACGTTTGAACCAATGGCGCAAAACTGAGTCAGACAGGAAAGCCAACAAGGACGCATGTAACTGCAATATTCAGTCAAGCGACACATAAATAAAATTAAAAGCACTACAACTGTCAAAAATACACTGGTCGTTAAAGAAGGGTATGAAACGCTTATTTAAGGTGTAATTACGCGAAATTTTAGTACAGTGTAGATCAGTTAGAGTCCAACTAGAACAGCGCTTCCCAACTTTTTCTGCAGCATTCCTCCCCGCTGGGATTAGCATGCAATGACGCCCCCCCCCAAAAAAAAAAAAACAAAACACGGACTATTTTTTTCATATACGATAAGGCAGTGTTGCCAGATAGGTAGAAAAATGTCTGTTGAATTTTGGCCAAAATATCTGCACATACAAAAACAATAATTTCGCCATCCTCATACCGTTTAACTTCGTTTGCAATGCATAGCTAAATGAAATGTTCACCATTGATTTTTATAATACGGTGAGGGAGTGCCTCGCGTCTACCCTGAACTGGCTTCGCGCCTCCCTAGGGAGGCCCGCCTCCCCGGTTGGGAAACGTGGAACTAGACGAAAAGTAACAAAGATAATGTACTTTTGATATGATAAAATTTAAAGCCATTAGCTTGCAATGAACGAGAATTACACAAACCCGTAGACACACACACACACAAATCTCAAACAAATTCGTCCACTTTTATAGCCTAATTTTTCAGCGCTATTCTTAAATTAAGGCAAGTTGTGTCCTTTCCGTTCATCAGCCTATTGATGACACACCACAATTGGTTCGCACCATTTTTCAGCGACCATTTAGTAATGGCATAATACGACACGCGTAGTCACCAATTGTTAGCTTAAAGTGGCACTATCACCGATTGATATGCAAACGAAAATACCGTGGCGCCATCTAGCGACATTGATATTGTTAACCTTTATAGCTTGTTCGCAGGTGCACGAGGATGAACCAAATTTTCACTCAATAATTAAGGATGTCGTGGCTTGTTTGTTTCGTTAAAAAAAATGCCGTTATGCATTCCTTCGCTTGGTGCGAGCAAGAGCTAGACGTATCACACAGCGCTAAATGTTGTCAGAATTCGTCTGCTTTCAATCGGTGATAGTGCCACTTTAACCTACCGTGTTTTTAAGTAAAAACGGCAAACAAAAAAAAACCAACAAAAAAAACATTTGAGTACAGCTGTAAGGTATCACGTGTTAAATGACGTGTACTAAACACTGCAGCAACATTTAGACGCATGCTAGTCGCCACCGAGTAGATGAGATTTAATTGTTGTCAGAGCTTACTAAGACATACCTTCTTACTACATTCGAGCATCCTGCGCGAAATAGCTTTTGCAACATTTACTTATAGGTTAGAGTGACTGTAGTAAAGCCGTTTCTTGCGAGAGAAAAGATAGTAAAATGAATGCCTTTGCAACATTTACACGCGTCTGAAGTAATGTTGCAAAACCGAGCCGCACAGGAAAGCCAAACGGGAGGAATGTACCTTTAATTGTTGTCAGATACATTGTTGTTGTAAATTGTTGTTTTTTTTTTTCAAAAAAAAAGCTGCTCGCCAGAAGTGGGTAACGCTCGCTAAAGCCCTTTGAACCTCCTTTTTTTTTTTTTTTTGGAAAAGGCCGCTTGTTTGGATTACCCCAGCTAAATTGTCCCTCTAGCCGTGTACTCTACATAGTGGAGCAGATGAGCTGGTTTGGGTTCCTCTCCCTACAAGTGAAAAACAACTGCCAGACTGTCTCTTTTAACTTAACAAGAGTTTAGCTGATCTCAGTCTACTGGGAAAATGCTTCAGAATCTTTAGAATCAGGCACGTAGGGTCCGGTGACGAAGAAAGCTTCAACATTAAAGGTTGGGAACGTGTCCTTCATGGTGAATTTTGTTTTGATTTTGTGTTACTGGCTAACTAGCTAATCCGACGGCTTCCGTGTTAATTCCCGTTATACTCTATAACCACACATGTACAGCTTGCTAAGGAACGTTTGCAACTCTAAATTTTGGCCCACAGGCAAAGAGTCGTCTGGGTAAGTCCCTTTGCTAAAATGGGGGTTGCAGCTAGAAGCATGTGGCCCTGGAGTGACGCGTAAGTCTACAATTATCGTTGTAACCATTGTTGTATTGTCACCAAGCAGTAGCTTGTATTAACATGCTTAAATGTTGTATCTACCCAAAACCAAAACTGATATAAAAGCAGCAGCCAAGTTTCCAAAAGGGTCGGCATTTGAAAGGAATGATATTATTCAATCAAGAAAAGGCCGCCAAGGTTAACGGTATTAACCAGTAAACTTAGCACATTTCCCTCTACTGTATTTTTTGTGTGCTAGGATTGATCAATGTCAATGTCGGAGTCGCGTAATTGTACAGTTTAAGTCCAAAATGTTTCAGCAGTCTAGTTTGGTTTATTCGGAGCCCCCGTGTGAGAAACTGCTGCGACGTGCGTCGTAAGACGCAGAAAATTCCGGGCGGCCGCAGAAAATAATCGCGGTCAAGTTTTTTTTTACCGTAAGCCGCACTTTTTTTTAGAAACAACGATAATTTTGCTAAATATTGACCGATTTTGACGTACAAATACACCATTTTAACCCTTTTTTTCGCCAGCTTTCCAATGGTGCAAACCACAGGTCACTAGCTCCACCCGTTCTGAAGTTATTTATTAAAAAAACATTTAACTTACATTTTTTAACAAACGTGGCTTGCAATATACTCTGTGTTCGTGAAGTTTCTTATTTTCACTATGGCAGTTTTAGCGTCTGAAGCAATACATGAAACATGGGATCTGTGATTTGGAATATTTGTATCATGAAAAGACTGGGGGAAGAAGGGAGTTCACCTGATGGTACTTTGAAAGTGTGGGCACGTATGTGATATGTGAGGTTTTGTGAAACGGAGTGGCTCTCCTGCAGGATACAGGATTACAAGGAAATTTTTAAAATCAGTTTGAGTTGCCATGTACGGTATTTATTTCTACAAGCATTTAAAAAATGTTACTGTGGATAAAATAATGGGGAAGAAAGTTATAGAAAGATTTTTAATGATTTTGATGCTTTGCCATGCTTAAAAAAAAGTTAAAAATTGTCAATTTTAAGGGCTTGTTTCCTTCAAAAATTCCAACACCGGAAAAATTAACTCTGCAGAAAAATGTGTATGTTACAAAGCTGCGTCGCAGGAAGCTGTGGAACATTTTAACACTGGATTCCGAGCTCTAACCTATACAGGTCACAGCAGTCTAAGAAAGTAATAATAACAAAGAAATTATAGAAAAGGGCAATGCACCAAGTTTGCTGGTTAATAGGAAAGGCTAACCTTGCCGACATTTTCCTGGTTGAATGATAACAGTACTTTTGCCGAAAAATAACAAAGTGGGATAGCAAGCCATTAGACTGAACCAAAACTGAGGAACCTTTGGGTTAAGTTTGGGTTAAGAAGCTTGGTTTAGGTTGGGGGAAAGAGCCTAACCAAAATTGGGCCAACTAAAGGCCTAACAGCCAAAAATTCCCCTAAATAGGAGACCTAGCAGGGGGCGAAGGAGGACCAGCCAATTGGGTGGCTCGAAAGCTTTCCTGATTTTTCCATGCTGGCCCCTTTGCTTAAATACTTTTTGGTAACCTCTGACAACCTCGAAATAGCAAGGGTATTATGGGAATGGAAGTTTCTAGAAGGTATACTAGAGGCAGGAACCGGAAATAAAATTACAAGGCATAGATATTGCCCACCTATGTAAGATGGGCCACACAAGACTAAAATTGGCCATTGGCCCCAGCAAACACGCAAGTGCAAGATATGCGACAACTTTCAAAGGCCGACCCTCTTTGGAAACTTGGCGACTTCTTTTATACCACTTTTGCTTTTGGGTGGATAGCCCAATTTCCATAGGACATATATTGCACGAAATATCAAGCCTCCTTTATCTACACTTTGACTGGGAGAATGTTGACATATATATTGCAATTTTGTTAACGTGAGTAAGAAGCTGCTCGAGAAGAAGCGACTTCTCTTTGGTGGCTGTCGCACCCTTCTTGGGACGTTTTAGGTCTTATCTACCTTCGTCTATTCTGTAGCATTCTGTAGCCTCATCTATGACAAAGTTTGTTCTGCTGGCCGTCGAAAGACCGCAGCCTGCCCGGTGAAATGATGCCAGTGCAACTGAACTACCTACACTCTTACAAAGTCAAACGGTTTAGTGCGGCTATCAAACAAAGTATTTACCGACGTACTGTGCAAATTTGAAAAGCATCTTTAAAGCAACATGACGCCTGCCTTATAACCTTCCGCTTGCCTTATAACAGCTACGCGCCGATCGCATCCGCCCATTTATCGTAGTCAAGGTCAACTGAGACAGTAGCTTCGTTCCTCGCTGCGAAAAACGATACTATCTCAGTTGGCATTGCGCTTAATAGACAAAGCCAGCGTGAACGCGTTGATTGTGTCGTCAAAAACCGGAATGGTTCTTGTTTAAAATCACAATTTATCATTTTCTAGACTAGTGTCTTATAATTTTGCTTCGGCGATGTGTTGGAATAATTAATTTTAATTTTTACTGCGTTAGTCTTTTAGAATTTTGATCTCGTAGTAATTACTAACAAACGATTAAAATTAGTACTGCACACACACAGATAAAACTTCAAGGTCATTGTAGGAGCGCAAAGGATCATATTCGTTCTGGAAGAACGTACAGAAAGTTCCCCAATATTCAACAGAAAATCTCCTAGACGCCACATTTTAAAACGGATTTTTAGCAAGGGAAAGACTAACGGTAAGTAAATAGACCGTTGGGCCGTACTTGATGTGGAGGATCGAGAAAAATGGTGCTGGGAGGTATATCCCTTTAATTAGTACAGTGCGGTTGCCAATGTTTCATCATGTTTTTTTGAAGACCTACTTCTTAAAAAATTAAATTTTTTTTCTTTTTGATTGGATCCTGTGCTCAAGACCTTCAATTTGTTTTCAACTCTTTTCGATCAAAGACACTAGTCTCTTAGTGAGCCTGCGTTTAAGGGGGCTAATCCAAACTGAATTATCTGCCCCACGACTATGAGAGGGACAATTTAGCTGGAGAAATCCAAGCGGAAAACTCAGGAGCAAATTCACTTCAATTCAACTTAATTCGAGAGTCACACTGGCCATCTGCCCTGCATAACGAAAACAATAATAATAGCAAAGAAACTACAAAATAAATCAATTCAATTCAATTTTATTCCGAGAGCGGTAGCCAACTTGGAGCTGTCCCTACTATTGGATGACAGTACAAGTACAAACAATGGTTAAAACAACAATCAAGGGTTACGCTAGTGGTCCGCGTGCCAAGTTCACATTGTCAGACATCATTGTTAGGGACTGGTCATTACTTATCGGTGGGGGGGAGTGGGGGGCGGAGGGAATTGAGGGGAATCATGACCGTCTCGAGGGGAGATCATGCATTTTTTTCAGGTCCCATCGACGGGAGGCGGTCAAAAAACACTGACCGAACTGGAAGAAAAGTCAATTTTGGATCTCAAAAATAGCAATTTCAGCAATCAACATTGCTAAAAACGCCTCAGTTTCTGGGGGGGGGGGGCGGCAAGATCTCCCACGATGTGAGTATTTACAAGGTTTTGAAGCCATTCGTGCCAATCCTGCAAGCTTAGTTTTTACAAAGACCTTAGTAGAAACGCCTTGGCACCTAGTTTCTTGGCTTCTTCTGTCTTTCAGGGCTGACTATGTTATGGATGTGGGCATACAGTGTGTTCATTATACTTATATGAATCCCATCAAGGGATGGGTGTAAGGAACATTTTTTAACCCAACGTGTCTTTTCGTTAAAAATGAGATACGTGTCCTTACAACTAATGGTTTCTATCGGTGTGGAGACCTACTTAATTAATTTGGCTACAGCACTAATCTTCGCTACAGGAAATCACACTAATCTTTGCCACAGGAAATCATTTTCAGACAGTTTGAATAGGTATACGAAATGTGCATTTTTTGGGGGGGGAGGTCACATTATTTTTGGACCTCGAGTTGGGGGGGTGGAAGTCAAAATTTTTTTCATTGAAAATTTGGTGGTCACGTTTTCATTTCAAATTGCTGATTTAAGACGTACCACGGGAATATATTATACATCCTTTGCAGATTAACTAAAAATTCGGATAAGTTCTTAATTACGTCCCAATGAGTCTGCAATAAGTTCTGCAGCAACATTTCATATTGCAGGATAGTTCTTTACTCCCCCAATAAACAATTCCATGTCTATTTCTTCGAAATTGGACGCCATTTTCGGTAACGCTTTTGCGATAATCGCCGGATGTGTGCACCAGTGCACCGGCGTACACCGCTTAAAGGCACATAACTCCCTCCGGTATATTTTAACAGTTTCACTCGATACATTACCGGAAATAGTTTTATATAAACTGATTTACCTTTCATTTGCTGGTCTAAGGGTACGATGCAGATGTCAGTAGTGGCGCGTGAATGTTATTAGGCTTGTTTTAAACGGCTCGGTCCGAGCGGTATTTAACTCCCGCCACATCGCTGGCAAGCCGCGGCCCTGGAGGAAGGATAATTAATCCTTCGCTCATATTTGCGACTTGGTCGTACGATGTGTCACGTTGCCGCGGCCCCGAAATGAGTTTAACTGGTGTCGTAGAGCAATGCGCGCTGCGGTCGTTTGAACTATATTTTAGCGTAGGTGACGCAGCATAAAGCGGCCAGAACGGAGGGATTTATGTGCCTTTAAGTCACAGAAGGTACTGAGAGACGTAGATGCGTTTGCGTTAACACTGCGTTGACGGGGGGAAGTGCGGTGCAAAACGAACGCATGATCGACGTGCGGTGCGATAACGCGACGTCGACTCAGGTATGTGTGCACTATACAGTACCCAACAGATGTCACGTAAACCACACCGCTCGTCAAAAACTCAACGCTCGTTAAAAAAAAACGCATGTGTGGACCGCGCCTAATGCTCTAACGGCTGCCGCAAATAAATTTCAGGCATTACTCTAAAGCATGCTAGTAAAAAAATAAAAAATAAAAACTTAAAGTTGGGACCTAGTATCACATTTGTCGCGTTACCACGTACCCGCGATAGTGTGAACAATATTCAAGGCTCTCAGCCCTGAACTCATTGTTTGCAGGATATCGGTGCCGTACATCACTATATTTGACAGGCGGTAAATCATTCCGTATGATGGGTACTGCAACCTCAATAATTTTAATGTCCAAAATCCTGGAAACGGCTAATTACGGGTCGATCAGTGCCTCTAATAAACTGTTACTGTAATTGCCATTGGGAAATTTCATGTCCCTGACCCGAATTTTGGTTCGGTAATTACAGTCATGAGGTGATGTCGTAGCACAGTCGTAAATTAAGCGTAACAAGGTCGCATATGTGGCGTAATAAAACATAGAAATCTGAAAATTGCAGACGTTATAGACAATGTTTTTCATGACCCTTTCCAGACCCGGCGTAGCCAAATGGCCAAAGCTAACAAGAAAAGTAGTTGGATATTGTAGTTGGATGATGCACACACCGGAATCGTGTTGAAGATTGAATGCCACCATCTTTTCGTGAAATTTAAAATATAAAAATGATTATTTAAGCATTATACATCGATCACACTTTTAACTCAAGTTTACAAAGGCAGATTAGTCACTTCATGATACAGGATACTTTCTAGCTGTAGGAAAACGGATAAAGAAACAAGAAGCGATGACACAAGCGAAAAGATGAGCCGCAACGCTGCACCCAATGCAGCATGGGTTGTTTACAATCGCTTCGCTTTATTTTGTCAACCTGGTTATAGTTTGGTTAGGTTTCGTGCTTTTGGTAGACAGCCACATTTTTTTTTTCATTTTTTGTTTCATTGTATTTTTGAAAACTACAAGGGTGAAACGAATACGGTTTCAGCAAGCAAAATAGCAGAAACTTCTGCTTGTTTGGGGCTCCATTCTACTGAAAGGTTGACATCCGGGCCTAGGACATTTTTTACCAATTGATCATTTAATATCAATTAGCTCTCACCCACAAAGATCTCTAGACAGACTGTTTCGCCTATTAAATGATCAATTGGTAAAAATAGGCCTATATGCCCGGGGGTCTGCCATTCAATAGAATGCAAGTAGACGTTCTTGCTATTTTGCTGGCTGAAACCGTATTGCTGGCTGAACCAGGGCTATCTACAATACTGAATGAATCTTGAACGATCTTGAATGAAACTGGGTTGACAATATGGCCGCCGAAAGTGCCGCTGATGCGATTGAGTTGCCGTATTTTGTCAACCGAGGGCGACACCCACCGTACAAACTGCCAACAAACGTGTTGCTTTTTTTTGCAAACGCAGTGAAATAGCTTAACTGTGGCTGAGTGATATTTTTAAACACCATTTAAAAATACTCTTATAAATAATAAAAAATTTGCCACCAAAATCTACGTAAAAATTAAAATTATTATTTCGAAAACCGCCACTAGCCGGCAATAGATGTCGCGTCGAACCGTACAAAGTTGCTACCTCGAAGAACAGACCTCGACGAAATGAACCAGACGTGGCGGCCATTTTGTCTACTCCCCTAATATCGTTGTGGAGCGGGCCAGTTAGTTTAGTGGCCATGGCTGAACACATCATCGTGGTTCCTCATCATTTTGAAATTTTATTTCATATTTTCAGGAAGAATAGGTTAGGGAGATGTAAACAGGAAATAGGCAGATTTAGGACTAACTGGTTCAGCTCACTGTGTATTAAAGTGGCACTATCACGGATTGAAAACCGTTCGCAAATACCTTGGCGCCATCTAGCGATAGTGATATTGTTAGCCTGTACAGATTACTCCCAGGTGCCCGAGGACCTACCAAATTTTCACTCAATATTAAGAAAGCTCGTGGCTTGTTTGTTTCGTAAAACGAAATGACATTGTGCATTCTTTCGCTTGATGCAAGCAGCAAGTGCTAGGTAGTACTAAACCATGCGGCGCAATGGCTGTTTGCCGTGACGTCACCATGAGTTAGCCAATGACGAACGAGAATAACGGCTGTTTGGCCGTCTGATTGGACTAGCTCAGTCACGTGATATGCACGTCACAGCAAACACTAGATGTTGCCAGATTCTGCCTACTTTCAATCGGTGATGGTGCGCCACTTTAAAGTTGCTAGATTGTACCATGTGTGGTATACAGTCGCAGTTTCGTCCGTCCCACCTCCCATTCTTCCGACTGAGACATTTGGATGGAGGTGGGGGTGTGAGGGACCCTTCTAATTTTTGGCCTTGGTTGATCCCCAAGGCCATAACGATTCCACTGGCAAGCGCTTCTTATTTGCAAACCAAATGTAATCTGTAACGGTATAATATTCGAAAATACGTGGCGTGACTAATAAAGTTTTCCGACTATAAAAACAAATTCTTAATTTTGTCGGTCGTCTTGTCGACTTGCCGTCTTGCTGCTATAGACAAGAGCTAATGATATATACCACGTACGTAGTTCATTTATTACACTCCTGCTATAGACTATCGACAGGCCTGGACGAGGCAGGCCCACCGAACACTGGGACAAGCTTGTCAGTCCGTTCCTGTTTAATTTTGTATCAGTACGGACAGTCGGACCCACGGAGAAAACGACAGTACTAGGCGTTTATCGCTGTGTGAAACGGGCCTAAAAATAAATTTATGGCACAGGTTAACCACAATGTACTTTTTCCGTTTATTATTTTAGTTCATCAGTATGAAAACTGTATTTTGTTTCAGGTTGGCGATTCACTTGTCGAACAATATGAAGAATTGTGCGTTGTTATTCGTTGCATTGTCATGTGGTCTGTTCTGCGAACTTCAAGCAAAGCTGTGTGTAGAGGACAACTTTGATTATATTATTGGTAAGTACAACTTGTTCGGCTGTTAACAAAAATCGACAGTTGTTTCTCGTGCGAAAATATTTACTTTCTGTGCGGGTGGTTTTCTTTTTTTTTATCTTCGTTATATTCTTAAAGCGTCTTTTACATGCTACACTGTGCTACATGAGCACAAAGATTTAGGGTGGCCGCGCACCGAATGAGACAATTGTTTCACGGCGAGACGTTGCAAGACAAAATTCGTCGCGAGATATCGCATCTGGTGGAGAGACCCCACCAGACGAAACTAGAAGGAGCTTCGCTTTGTTGTCATGAGACGCCTCAAGACGCCGAAAGACGTCTCGCGACAATGTCCCATCTGGTGTGTGGCGCTATTGCTATGGTTTTAGAGACGTCTGCAGCACGTTGAAGGCCTCTCCAGACAGAAGAAAATTTCGTGCGAAGCTATGCGTAACTACGTGCCTACAAGGTCAACAATGCAGTAATCGTGCGGTTGGTGTTGCGTTAAGGACCAATATTGAAGTCTTTTTTACACCATACTACGTCGGCGTGCAGCCGCCAGCAGCCAGTCTGGTTAGGGCTTGAGACAGGTTGCAACAAAAGTTTTTGTCGTGCTACTAAACGTTTATTGTGTGCGCGGCGTATCTTGAGTCCTGAAAGTATTTTACGATCAGCTACGTCTTCCTGGAGGGGGCGGCTTTAATCGACGGCTGCCATTGTTTTTGTAACCATCTTGGATATCAACAAGGCACTCTGCTACTGAAAACGTACAATCGATTATCTGTGTTCGTTCTGCGGAGAACTCAAGATAGGCCACGTTGCCGATAATTTGGTGTGCGCCCACCCTAATGATCAGGACACTTTGCCCCAAATTCACTGTGAGTTACAGGATGGAAGACAATTGTGATTGGTTGCATCTCTTTTCATTCTCACTAGGAGTCCCTGTTGAGCTGTGACGGCACCAAGGGTTCGAAGAACATAAAAAATATCGGATTTTTCTTTAAATTTGAATTTGAATGAAAATTCGACAGAAAGCCTGCAGGCTCATGATGTCGAGCATTCCCTACTACCAATTTTTGTAGTCGTAGGATGGCATGAGAGTAGGTAACAAAATATCAAGATGTTTTTTTGAATGTGAGCACGGAAGGGGCTTTTACATCTTCCCCCGGTAGCTTATTTCACAGGTTTATTTCATGATATTTTCCTGAACAAGCTAATACGCCAGAAAATAAAAAAAATAAAAACACAGAAGGAAAATAATACATAAAATGTTACTTATGCAAAATAGCATTAAAGATACCCGCAGGTAGGTAAAACTGTAGGTAGATAATGTGGCATGTTAAAAAAAGACCCTAGGGCTATTCTTCTCAGCTCGTTTCTCACTTCGTTGTGAAAATCTGAGAAGTTAACGATATTCCCATAATGATGGATTTAAATATCTTTAGGGTAGATTTTACAGTTTATTAGTTTTTAGGGATTTTAGAATGTATAGGGTTTTGGAGGAGAATTTGTAACTGTAAAAAGTCCCTACTGAAACACGTTAGATTCGTCCCTATTAGTTCAGTCGAGTTTTCAGAGGGCGCCGCGAGTTCCATCTGGTAATTTTTGCTTATTTTTCCGCCCAAATCTAAAGTAAACTAAATTACAACTAAGCTAGGCTAAATAATAATTGAATACAAGCTAGTTTCGTTTAGTTTAGTTTAATTTTAGGCTAAAAACTGAATAGAAATTCCCACAGAAAACACATGGTACCCTCTATAAACTAAGACTGAACTACTACGAATGAATTTAAGGCGTTTCAGTATGGGTCACAGTCACAAATTCTCCTCCCCAACCCTTTAAATTCTTGGTTTTACAAATAACATGGAGGATATAACAATATAAAGCTCGTGATACGTATCAAGGAATAAATATCAAGGTATAGATCGTAAAACAGCTAAGTGGAGGACACTAAATTAGACCGAAAAGGCTTAGGCATTGAGAGAATTTTAGTGGTGCGGTTAAAGGGAACTTACAGAAGGAAAATGGCAGATAAATTTGTCCCTAAGTAGGCACGCCACAACGATGGCTTCTTCTTATCCGGTGCTTTGTGACAAGTCGTTTTAGGGGCAACCCTAATCATGGATGCAGAGGAACCTCGGCTAGGACTAGCCAGTGTTAGAAGCTATGTATGTTTAAATTGTCGTAAAGTAGCATGAGAATTACAGACCTAATATCCATAGACCTCATTAGGGTTAAAATAAATCAAACCAGCCAAATAACATTAAACATTTCAGTGCACCAACCCAATGCTGGCTCCAAATCCCAAGTGAATATTTATTCAAGAACATTTTTATTTTTAATACTCGAATCCCGCTAAGGACTGTGGGTCTAGGTTGTCACAGTGATTCGAAATCAACGCGCTATTATGAGAAAGAGAATGTTCCGGGCTATAGGGAACCAGATACTTGTAAAGTATCGTTGATAATGAACTTAATTTAAAGCATAACATTTACAAATCATATTTGCCATTTGGCCCAAAACAGCAAGCCATAAACGTACCTGCTACATATGTAGTTATGTACCACAACATATGGACATATGTACACCCAACATATGTGCTGCGGGGAGCGGCATAAAGGAGAGCCCGTTAAAGTTCAATGGAGTGCCCATAATGGCCAGCCCACGGGCAGCCCATCATAATAAGTACCACGTGTTCCATCTCTCCCTCTGGTCTGCGACTCCATATGGCCAATTGTGGAACAACTAGGCGTAACTATTTTCTGAAATATCCTACGTTAAAAATACGTTGTATACGTTTATTTAATAAATAGGTGTGAAAATATCACACATGCTGCATTAGTCCATTTATGCAGCAACTCCGTGGGAACAGCGTTGAATGACCATGAAGCGTGGAAGGAGAGGACTTCTTCAAATCAAGACCAAGGTAGAAATCGTTTGTCGCGTCTTTTAGCGCAACGCCAATTTACACGCGTGCTGGAAAGTTGACGCCTTTCGGCACTGCGTTGGTAAAATACGATTATGGCAATACTGATTCATCTGGCCTGGGGCAGAAATGACACTCACAGCCTCTCTCCCGGACGACCTGGTGATGTGACAGGAATGAAATATGAAGCAATAGTTACAGCACGGACACTCCCACGTCCCACAGATATGTACGCATTTACTGGCTCCTGAACTGCTTGATATATATCGCGAACCCTGGAATGCGCACCTTGAAACCAACTAGAACTACTGTAAAGATGCTTCTATACGCCACATATCGCCTTTGTTATATTGTAAGGTATGCATGTCTTTCATTCCTGTGATGAAGAATTAGGATTTTAGGATTGACTGGAAACAATAAAGCCAACTAAAAAACAAAAACAACATCATTAAAAACAACTCCTGAGAAAATAGCTGTCATCCACTTGGTCAGCATATCACATATTAGCCAAACACTAGACCTTAGACAAGAGATGGACGGTGAACCTTTTTTGGCCATTGTGCAGTTTTAGAAATGTAGCTTGCCAAACTGGTACAACGAACCATTGTTGTTGAAGAGAATGAAACGCTCGTTAAACCCCTTTGAAAATTCTGTTTGTACAGAAAAAGTTAGTTTTGTCATTTAAAAAAAAAAATATTCTTTTCTTTGTATAGACGGGTTTGTAATTGTTTATAGGCCTACCTAAATTTGGGTGGCAGTATTTATATAAAAATAGGCCCTTGGAAGGAGCAGCGTAATAGAGCATAAACACCTATGATAATAGCGAGGCCTATGGGATTACCCCATGCCAGGTCTACGTGCCATTGGAAATAGGTCTGAAAGGGTTCAAGAGCACTAATATCGCTGAAAATGCTTTAGCTTCCCAGGCTCATTTTCAATCTTTTGTCTATGTTTGGCTGTGACATTTATAACCCCCTTTTCAGCCGTTTTAGGGTAGAAAGTGTTGAAATGGGGGATTTAGATGCCACAGCACATAACCCTGCATCCACGAGCATACAGAAGCAGAAAGAAAAGATCAAAGCGTCAGTGACTGACGGTACACGAACCTTCCTTAAGTCGCTTTAACTTAAGTCCACTTAACTTATGTCGACTTGAACTCATGCCGCTTTAGGTAAAAAAAAAGTGGTTACAGGGACATTCAAGGGTGTGTGCCCATTTCGCCAATAATTAAGCTCCACCCTAAAATGTGGCAATGTGGGAAGTACTGTTTTGTCTAATCCCGCTTTGCCATCATTTTTTGCCAATGTGCCTGCCTCGCTTGTGCTCTCCCGCTAACTGTGGCTAAATATATAACGTTAGAAACCGTAACTACACACAGATCCTTCAATATTTCTCTAATAGGAAGAAATGCTAAAAATTTTAAATGTGTTAAGAATATTTTAACAAAAACGGAATTCTCATTTCGCCGGATCTTAAGCAGGGCTCAATTTTTGGCAAAATGAGATTTGGCAAAGGGCAGTAAGAACGACAACATGCACACGGAACTGCCTGTAAAGTTGATGTAAGTCACCACGCGTCTGTAATCCCATCAGCCAATACCCTATCTCCTGCCTTGACCCATTCAACTAGTTGCTTTTCGACTTATTTAAAGGAAGTGACAAATGGCCATCCTAGCTTCATGTAGTTTCAACCTAAGTTCAACCAATCACAGCTAAGCAGGAGATAAGCGATGTAAGAAATCGATGAAAGGGCTTCTTAAAGCACTTCATCTTCTTACGTCGACGTAATGTGGTGGTAAAAGATAAAGCTACTTAAAGGTAGTTTTAGATTTATTCATGGACCCTCTTAAAGCCCTTTCAACACTATAAAATCTATGTAAGGTGTATCGACTTGAGTTAAAACGATGTTATTAACTTCCATACACCCTCGGTCAGTTAGCAACACTCGGTCAGGTAGCAGCGTGACACTTCACAAGCACCATGCTTAACATATTAATTCGATGCCTGAGGTGCCATGTACGCACTTAGTCCGTACTAACGCTAGCCACGATGCAACAGCTAGGCTAACACCTTAGCATATTCTTGCAAGCGCCATGCATGCCAGCAAGAACCGACTTCCCCAACACTCATGCATTCTAATTCTGAGTCAGGCGTGGGTCTTAGTTTAAGCACGATTCTACCTAAGCATCATACCAGGAGGTGTCATGTATGCGTGTTCGGTGCTAATCTGGACTAGCTAAGACCGACTCTTAACCACGATGTTTGTTAAGCTTGGTGCTTATGAACTACCATGTATGGAGGCTGAGTGTGTCCACAATCAAGTGAAGGAAAGAATGACCAGCCGACTTTTATTTACAGATCCTTATTGAATAACCAGTTTATTAATAGCTGGAGGGTAGAGAAGAAGGGTTTGACGCTCAGCTCATGCTGAAAAGTTGAACTCATGCGAATTTTACTGCGTCACTACCGCCCCTTTCACATTAGGAAAAAAACCTGTGCTCCGACCCAGCCAACTAGGCCCAAGCTTTCTAGTCCTGGTTCACCTCGGAACTTAAGACCCTGACCTAGACCCTGACTCCGACCACGATCCCGCCTTCTGGTGTTGAAAAGGTCCGTATTCAGGCCTGCGCTTGAGGGAACTCTTTTATGCTTTGAGCACTGATACACAACAGTGAGAAGAGGTATAAAATCAAAGCAGGAGGAGGGGACATGAGAGACAGAAAGGAACAACGGCAGCACCGAGATTGTTGTGCTTAGAGCATAATTAACCACGCTCCGACCCTGGCCATGGTGTCGGGGGAAAGTGAGGAAAGGATTTGTATCGAGTTTTCTCGTGGTTTTACCTCTAGGCTTAAATTGGGACCCAAAACAATGAACACAGTGTTTGGGGTCAATGTGGAAGCGGCTTGCTTCGTAGCAAATTATGGGTCAGCGATATGGGAGAAACCAGTGTTCTTTTCTGCATTTGCATTTTTTCCTGCATCAAGAAATGGACGTGTACAGACGCAGGGTAAGAATTCATTCATGTTTAAACCTGACTGGTAGATTAAACGCCGCAAAAGGTCGCAAAGATCGTAAACATGATGAACATTATAATGCCAAACAATTAACCACTGCCGCAAAACACGGGATTAAAATATGCACGAATTTATTTTAAATTTTTTTTGTTAAAAGCAAAACATGATGAGACAATGGAGAAGAAAAATGGATAATTTTCAATGACGCTTTTTTTATTGACACTGTCAGCCTCAGAATTAAAAAAATTGAAGTCCTGATTACGTGATCTCGAACACAGCGGTCGGATCCATCTGCCATCTTTCCAGAAGTAATGTCTTATTTTTCCACACTGACCCAAGTTTAATCTTTTTTTCTTATTTGCAATTTTCTTTGTTAGAGAGTTTCACATCTGTCTAAGAAAGACTTATGAATTTAAGGAAATTGACATATTTCATCATAGACGGAATCTATTAGTTTCATCTATCTATGGAAGTGATAGATCATTTATACAGATAATAAATAGACATCTATCTATATATATATATTTTGTTGTATATCTGTATACTATACTCTCTCTCGTTCTCTCACTCTGTATACATATATAGAGAATATATGTATATTATATTCACTATATAAGTGATAATATTTTTCCAAAGGATTATCACTAACAATCTGGAAAATGTCTTTTGCAAAGTAAATGGTGAGCACAAAATAATGACCACATTACAAAACATTATTAAAAACAAACTAGAAAAGATATCGGAGTGCGGTTTGTTTTGTTAAAAAGATAAACTCAAATAGTTTTGCGCCCAATGATTAGTTTTGCCATCAGTACACTTCTACGTGGGCACCATTAGTTGCACGCAATATGTCCAAACGGTACTCAATCTAACGGCATGTGTTTTGCAACATGATGGGTGTGACGGCGGCAATGGCATTGGTAATTCTCTCGCACAATTCATCAATGTCATTCATTTTGGTTTTGAAAACAAGGTCCCTCGCGTATCCCCATTGGAAAAAATCGAGGGGAGTAATGTCTGGGGAACGAGAGGGCTAAGGGATTCGGGCCATCTCGGCCAATCCTGCGACCTGGGAATTATTCGTTGAGGTAATCTCTTACCACTAGGTCACTGTAAGGAGGTGCTCCATCCTGCTGAAAATTATCCCTGGCTGGCATTCCTGGAGCTGGGGAATCACTCATCCCTGCAATATGTATAAATAATTGTCCATGCTGACGGTCGGATCTGCAAAAAAGAAGTGCCCTATGACTTCGTTACTGGGCAAACTGGACCAAACGTTAACCTTTGGGCTGTCCCGCACATGCTCTATGGAGTGTGAGGGTTTTCTGAACCCCAAATTCGGCAGTTGTGCCGGTTGACCTTGTCGGATACATGAAACGTGGATTCATCCGAAAAGAAAATGGTATTAGCAAATCGTTGTTTTCATCAATCTTACCTAAGATATCAACACAAATTCCTTCCGGCACAGTTTGTATTTTGCAAACTGCGGTTTGCAAATTCCTTATCGTCTGGTTACAACGCTTGCACAACCTGGATTTTGTATGCATGCTTCTTCAAACGTTTGTGGTGCACCTTCATAACTGTTGATTGAGGCATTTGGTGCTCCATACTAGCCTTACGAGTGGACATTGCTGGACTCCGTTGAAATTTTTTTCGCACTCCAACTTTTTCATCTGACACGTGTGGTCGTCCACTACGCTTCATTTTTAAAACACTTCCGGTTTGTTTAAATTGTTCTAACCACCGTTTTATGGAGTTGTTAGTTGGTACCGCTTCCCCGTATTTTCTTCGGAATTTCCGCTGCACTTTAATACTGGATTGAAACTCACAGAACCATACGACGCACATCTCTTTTTGCTATGTAGATGCCATTTTGTTGATACGACGTCACACGCAGTGCATACTGGTCACACTGCTTTGACAACTGTGCGCCGTAAAAGTATTTGAGTGTATCTTTTGAACAAAACAAACAGCATTCCGATTTCGTTTCTAGTTTGTTTTTAATTACATTTTGTAATGTGGTCATTATTTTGTGGTCATCCTGTATTATGCCAATACATTTCGTTATTGTTGCTTACCAAAAGACCTTTCTAAAGCTTAATTGTCCCGCTCATTGTCGTGTGGCAGACAACACAGTTTGGGTTCGTATGCCCTACAAAAAAAAAAATATCAACCAGCACAAAGCTGCAATAGTTTGTTTTACCAGTGGCACACCTGGGGAGGGGAGTTCCCCCACAAGCCCCGAAGTTATGAGTAAAATCTTGTAAAGGAAGACAAATAACTCATTTATTGCAACTGAAAAAATTCTCTAAATTCGTTTCTAGATGTTTCAAAGACTTTGTTGCTGAAAGTGATTTATTTTATAGTTCTTCGAGGGACTTAAAGCACCCCTCCAGGATGCAACGGGGCTCACTCAGGAATTTTGTTTGAATGGGGAGGGAGCGAACAAAAAAATTGGAATTCAAACTGGTGTTCAAACTGGAGTTCAAAATTGGAATTCAAACCCCATCCAAACAAAATTCTTGAATGCACCACGGTTTAACTATAGTTTTTATTTATATGCAGTTACAGTGTGCGTGTAGTCAATAATTAGTTATTATTTTCCTAGTTGGTAGCGGAGCAACTGGAGCAGTTATTGCCAATCGCTTAACAGAATTACCAAATGTGAGAGTGCTGCTCTTAGAGGCCGGAGGGGAGCCGTTACACGTATCCAACATGCCTCTCATCACATTTAAGGCTTTTAACACGAGAATGGATTGGAATTACACTACCGTACCTCAGGTTCACTGTTGTCAAAGTTTCCTGAACGAGGTAAGTTCTAGATCTGTTACGTCGATGACGGTTAAAATATTACTCATTTTTTTGAAACAATCGACATTCGACCTCAAAATTTTGGTCCTTTTCCTAAGGTCATGTACCAACCAGCTCACCGACCGATTACACAAAAAACGACTCCTTCCACCGAAAATGACGTCACCGGTTAATGGTTTTAGAACGTGCTCGCTGAATGCATCGATGAGCAAATGGCGGTTAACTTCATGATTTTTAAGGGGGTATGTTCATCATCATATGCTCACCATCACGACTGTGTTGTCAAGGGTGTTACTAACCAGCGGATGAGTTCGCTGTGTGTGTGACGATAATTTCGACCATTTATTTACAATGTTTACATGAAAAAACCTTGCAAAGAACAACTGCAGGTCTGCCATCTTTAGTTGGATGAGTCAGTGAAAAGTCGGCTGCTTGAAGTCAGTAAGTTCGATTCTTGACCGGTGATGTCACGCTGAGGGATCACAAACTTCACTGTGCGTTCAGGAACTACTTTGGTGAATTGTGGTATTTTCACCGAGTTCTGGAATGTGCTCATTGTTTGCACTAGCGGGACTTCGTCATGGTGGCATGCAAACGTAATGGTGGTTGGTTGGTAGGATGATTCGAGTTGACTGGTGAGGTGAGCCTATTCACTGCTATACCAGACGACGCGCTAACTGGAAAGTCGACAGTGAACACTTTCCTAAACTCACACACAGAACAGTTTAGCACTATCGCCGTAACTCATCAAAATTGTTCCTAAAGGCGCTCTAAATTTTCTGAATTCTCAGCAGGACGCTACCGATGAAGCATCGGCTCATCTAGGCGTTTTTATTTCGCTGAATCCACTGATGGTGGACTTGGTTCCCATGTTACGAGATGAAGGTAAGATTTTCTTGGCTGGGATTATACATGTAAACGAAAGTAATAAATGCTGGAGATTGTCGTCAAACAGAGTGTGCCTGCTAAACTAAAAGTAGGTAACAAGTCGCTTGAATACAAGTAATAAGCCAACCGGTAGTTAATCAAAACTGCTTAGGAAATTGACAACACAAATACACCGCAAAAGTGATGGTGAGCAGACGATAGTAAGCATGCATTCTTAAAACACTTCTTTCATCACATTGGCCACCATTTTTCTCATTGATGCGAGTAAATCAAAATACTTAAAACCATAAATCTTAAAAATTAGGTTAAAAGCTTAAATTATGCATACACATCTGGTAGAATAAAGTTCCAATTACGCGTTGTTAATTTGTAAAAGTTATTTTATAGTCTTACATACTTTTTTGTACTCTTAACGTATATGTTGTTATGGACGATTTTGTTTAAAGTGTTGGATATTGCCGGTATAACATTTAAAAATCGGTGCAATTTCAATTTCGGAACCACTACTTCCATCTTAGCTGCCGGTTGCAGCTTTCGTTCCAGAACCTCTGTCAACATTCATCATCAAGAACTATCATACCATTATAATGCCTTTGCCTGATGATGCCTTCGAAACAGTGGGAATTCTGGAGCCACTACTACCACTTCAGCTTCCGCACGCAACTTTCATTCTATAAACCTATGCCATCATTCGTCATCAAGAATCATCACACCATCATGTTTTTACATCTGCTGATGCCTTCGAAACAGTGGATATTCTGGAGCCACTACTACCAGCTTAGCTTCCAGCTACAACTTTCATTCTATAAACCAATGCCACCATACATCATCAAGAATCATTACGCCATCATCATGTTTTTATGTCTGCTCATGACTTTGCAAGTTTCTGGAGTCGCTACTATCCGCTTAGCTTCCGGCTGCAACTTCCATTCTATAAACCACTGCCACCATTTATCATTAAGAGTCATCACTTTGTTACGCGTAATGACGCCTTCGAAATAGTACTATTGAATGTTTATTATATCAACAAGTTGGGTCAGAATTCTAACCACCCTGGGTACATTTGTTAACCCATGATGGTTATAAGTGGTAACCATCATGGGTTACCACATTTGTAAGACTAGGTATGATGCCTTGTGTTACACGTGTGGTTCTTACCCATTATGTACCAGGCGACTATGAAGAAACGCAAAGAAGCAATAGATGGGTAAAGAAGGCCTGGCAACATACTATACAGGGTGAGTCAAAAGTATCGACCCAGTGGATTTGGCAGCCGCATGATTTGGTTTCGTCACCAAACAACCATCGATCACTGGTCACCACGGAGGGCGCCACGTTTTGAGATCATCCAGGGGTGCCCCCCACCCTGCGCCACTTAAATAAATTTCCACTTCCGGTTTCTTTGGGAATAGGGCATTGGTCCCAATTTGAAATATGTGCGGGCAGTCAATTCATGGTGAATGCAGAAAACATATAAATCGGTCCACAACAGCACGAGCTATAGCTAAAACAAATTAGTACAAATGTTGGTTTTATTGCATAAAATAATATCCTGAGCAGTTGTATGAATTGGTTGATTGCATGTAGAATTACAGTAGAAAATAGCAAACGTAACGAAATTGATATGGATTCGCGTAGCACAGGTTTGTAGCACATGTAACAAACTGGTGTTCGACCTTGACCCACATGTCGAGGTTCAAAAACATGTTTCACAATTGCGCTGTGTGCCATATAAACATACTGTCTACGTCAACTAGTGAATGGTACTTCCCTTCCCGGGAATCACTGAACAAGAAAGAAGTCCTTTTGTTGACACTTAGGGCGCTAAGTATTGAGATCAAGCAGAATTGCCCCCCGCCCCCAGCCATCATTCCGGTTCCTCTTCCGGTTCCTTTAAGCCGAGTGCCAGTGTGCTACATGTGCTACAATCGTGTGCACTATCATGTGCTAGCCGAATCCATATCAATTTCGTTAAGTTTGCTATTGTCTACTGTAATTATTACATGCAATAAACCAATTCACACAACTGCTCATATTATTTTACTGATTTGTTTTGGTCATAGCTCGTACTGTTGTGGACCGATTTACATGCTGTTTTCTGCATTCACCATGAATTGACTGCCTGCACATATCTCAAATTGGGACCTATGCCCTATTCCTAAAGGAACCGGAAGTAGAAAATTTATTTAAGGGGCGTAGGATGGGGGGGGGGGGGCACCCCTGGATGATCTCAAAACGTTGTGACCAAGGATCGATGGTTGTTTGGTGGCTAAACCAAATCATGCGACTGCAAAATCCACTGGGTCGATACTTTTGACTTATCCTGTAGATCTGGTATACATGAACCCTTCTTTCATTGCTTCAGCTCGAGCGTAGTTTAAGACACATCTATTTAAGGCTAAAGCTTTGTGGGAGAGAGAGGAGGACAGGGAGTTACAACTCGGAATGAGTCACAATGACAATGCTTCTCTATTCCCTATTCTCCATTCCCTATGAAACTTACTGGGCTTTCGAATTTGTTCAGAAAGTGATCGGGTGGGAGAGCAGTGCCAGAGTTTTGTGACTTTTTCATGTGCTAATTTTAATCGTAGCTCAGGAGGAGTTAAAGCAACATTGGAACACAGCAGTAAGAACATTTTAAAGTGCATTAACTCTTTAAATTGACGTAAGAAACTGATCTGAGAAAGATAAGAGTGACAAAGTGATTTGAAGCGGATACACGAACCTACTTCAAGAGCTTTAGCGTTTGAAACGACGTGAGTTAAAACTGACTTGAGTTACGGAAAATTAGAAATGAGCCAACAGCGAAAATCATACATTAGAAATAACGTAGTTCAGTAAGCCACCTTTATGCACTTACGTTTCGTCGGAGTGGCATGACCCGGATTCGAACCGGCTACCCAGTTTGCCTCCAGATCGTTTGCATCGGTGGCATAAGAAAGGTCCATGTACCTCCACTGATGGTCGTAATTAACTTTTGTGAAAAGTGTAGTGACCAGATTAAGTGAATTAACAAATAATCCTTATGTTGTTGTGTGAAACGAATTTCTTCAAACCTTGCGTTCATTGAAGTACTTAATAATATAAACAAACACTCGTAGCATCCGGGGACAGAAATGAAGACCAGTGTGCAGTCATCTAGACGAAAAAACTACGTGCCATTATGTGGTGAAGGATCGAACTTTCCTGATTATATGTCGACTGTTTAAACACTAAATTGCCATGACTCGGGCTCCATTTCCGGCACACGATGAAACGCGGATTTTTCTTTTGTTTCTATGCCCGCATACTGGTCTTCACTGCAGTCCCCGGGTGCTACGATGGGTGTCTATCAGTATCTTCTCACTGTTTGTCTCTTCATTGCTTACTCATTTGTTTTTCCTCAGCAAGTACCTCAGACTCGTGGAAAAGCTATCGGTGGGACTACATCCATCAACTTCATGACCTACACTCGAGGAAATAAAAGAGATTTTGATGAATGGAAGAAATTGGGCAATGACGGATGGGGTTATGACGATGTGAAACCTTACTTCTTGAAACTTGAAGACTACCAAGTTCCCATGTCACGAGATGAAGGTAAGATAGTCTTTAACAGCAACATTAGGATGGCATGATCTTGCAGCCGGAGTTACTACGTTAGTTTTCTCAAAGTGTGTCTTTTAATCCAATTTTACATGCAAGCAGCAAATGCTCAGTATATTATTTTACGCAGCAGTCACAGGATATTACTTGTTTATAAATGGAAGCCTTAGTAAAAATCTGTACTTTATTCGGATCACTTATTTGAGCGTTTCCTTGATTATATTTGTTGGGAATGTCTGTCAGCAGCATACAAGTTGTAACAAGAAATCTCGTCGAGCGCAGCGGAACGCTGCTGAATGGGCGAATGAAACGAATGACTCTGCTAGTCCATACTTAGCATAATTGCTGTACGGTCTCACAGTGGTACTTTACGCAATTACTGCTCAACAGTTACAATAATTGTACTTTGCGCAAAAGTCGTGCAACTGCACGTTATGTAAAAGTGACTGTTTCAGAATCGCACTTTTTGCAACAGATCCAGTCTCAGATACTTACTAAGTGCAACAGCTGCTTTGGCTGTGAAAATTAATACCTTGGTTGTCATAAGTGTACAAATGAAAAAGGGATGTGGGTGGGTGGGCGGCCTTTATTTTACCGTATTTTAATTTCCCAAAATCTGCTGCAAGTGTCATTTTATTTATTTATTTATTTTTAATTTTAATTCCATTGCTACGTAATTAAACAATTTCGTAAGAAAGAAAATTAGCAGCGTCGTAAAATCTTTCTAAAAAGCTGATGACGATACGCTTTTCTATTAATTAAAAATGTTGGAATATCTCTCGCGCAGTTAAGTTTCACCAGGAGCCTATGAATGCAAACACATCCGTAGTACGTGGGAGTGTCCATACTGCAACTATTGCTTTATATTCCGTCCCTTGTCACAAGGTAGTCTGGGAGAAAAACTGTGGGCCTCATTTCATGGCTTTGGGCCAGCTGACTCAACGTACTTTTAATGTGTAATATCCCAGAAAATGATTACGACCAGTCGTTCCACGATTGGCCGCTTGGAGTCGCGACCCAGAATGAGAGCTGGAACATGCGGTAATATAATCATGTACACTCCATTGATCCCTAGGATTTATCCTTTATGTCGCCCGGGTTTCATCTCTTGAGTTATAACCAGACACTTACATTAGTTTTTTGCTATAGTGTTCAGGGCCGGATTTAAGCTCTTGCCGCCCGTATATAGGCCGAACTACAATGCCGCTCTTCAATGCCTCCAAAACTTCCCCTCCCCTATAGACTCTTACAGAATGTTTAATTTATCCCCCATCCAGCACCTTTCTTAATTTGTATGTTCTTTTGCGACGTATGGAAAACTGGTACGGCAAAAATAACCTACGCAGTCTTACTAAGCGAAGTAATTAAAAGTAACTTATTTTGTACTGAGCGATGCTTAGCTTCACTTGCCCACGGCTACACATTTTTTTCCGCTACTACGATGAACGCGTGACAACCAACCCGACACGGAGAGGCCATGAAGAGAAATGTTTGTAAATAATGTAACGTCTTCGTTTAAAAAAAAAAGCCAGTAGGCCCCCTCACGTATAGCACAGAGCCTGCGCTTAATCAGTACTAATACATACGACATTAAGTTGATGGAGAAAAAATGTCGAACTATTCGCAGATAGTTAAAAAGAATGAGCCGTTGTCTACCTCAAAATAGGTCTACACGATACTGTAGCGGTTACTGTTGGTGGAAAACATTACTGACGATAGCAACAACATTAATAAAATAGTTATTATTAATAAAATTTCATAAGGGGCGGAGCGCCCACAAAACTCACACCAGCGTTTCTCACGTACGTTATTGTTTTTAAGCTGTCATGCCGCCCCTAAAAAAGTGCCGCTATGGGCCCGGGCCTCTCGGGCCTACTTGTAAATCCGGCCTTGGATAGTGTTGCTTCTGCCTTGCCTATGGAGAGAACAGCACCCTGTATCCAGCAGCTAACCCAGGCTTGCGCTGTAAGCTGCCTTCAGCAACAGATAACGGCAATTAAAAAGAGTTGATGCGGCCCTACATTGCTGAAGGCGGAGCTTATGAGAAAAGGAGTTTATTTTTCGTGTGCTTAGTCTCATAACCTTTCGTTGCTCACATTTCATAATCACAGATGACAAAACAGTCACAGTCTCTCAGTAATACAGTTGCATTTTAAAGAAACCTCATAATCATTAGGTATATTTAGCTGAACAGCAGTATAACAGTTGTACGTTCAGGTCCTACCTCTGAAACAACTGTTCAGCGTCATAGTTGGTGTGATGTTTGAAGGAAAGGAAACAATGAGATGACGATGCCATTCTCTTTCAACCATAGTGAACGCTAAATCGTTCCGCCTGAAGAAGAATCCGTTTAGTAGCTCAAAAGGTATTGCTGAGAAATTACAATTTCAGTAAGAAGATAGCCTATTAGCCCTATTAGCCTTGTTATTCCTCGATTTAACTTCTGTACATTGCCTCCATCTTGCAACCACTAAGTAGGTAGTATCTTTATTCGGCACACTTTACATTTTCAGAGCCATACCATCATAAAGGTGGGCCAATGACTGTTCAAATTCCTCCATACAAGTCGGTAATGGCCAATGCCTTTCTCGAAATGGGACGAGAGTTGGGCTACCCCATGACGGACTACAATGGCAAAGATCAAATAGGTATGTGAATTACTGAACTCTGACTGATAATGTCGACGTTGCTTTATGCTCTGGAATACAGCGGAAAACATGATTTTCCTCAAGTGTATGTTGTTTCCTTCTGGTGATGTTTTCCTCCGGTTTTGCCATGGCTAATACCCCACACCAAGCCTTGTGGAATAACTAGCTAAACAACCTGAGTTTGCTTTCACACGAGGCATCTAGTGGCAGCAGGTAGTGGCACTGGGCAGCTGGACTTAAACTGCAAGCACCCTTGCCATCACATCACACGTAACTCATCCCAGTCAGTCTTAAAATGGTGTCTGGAACCAGGAATGTCTCCTTGCCTTCCTCCTCTGTCGCATTGCTGACGAGTTGCACTGTGTTGTTTTCTGAATGAATTAATCCACAAGGTATACTCTAATGACAGCTGTATGAGCATTGTGTTGCTTTCTGAAAGTATTAAACCACAAGATATTTTCTGATAGCTGGTGTGTTGTACTGTGTTGTTTTGTGAATAACTTAACTCTTTCTACAGGTTTTATGTACCCACCTGTAACGATTCGCAATGGCGAGCGGTGTGGAACTTACCGTGCCTATTTGAAGCCAGTATTGCAGAGGAAAAATCTTGTACTGGAGACTTATGCCTTAGCAACCAGCGTAAGTTAATACTTTAAAAGATAATATTTTCCATGAAATTACTGTTAGAAAATGTTAAAAAATTCGTAATAGGCATCCTTAATCTTCATTTATGAACATAAGTAAAAATCTAATGCAACAGAAATTATACTGGGATGTTTCCCTCAGCATTATTATTGTAAAAATGACGAAGTAAGATACACCTTACCTAAAGCACGTATTATTCTACACGTCAACTATGTCTAATAGTGTAACACAATGTCTAATGATGCCAGACACTCATCAGTTCCCTATCAAATGGGCCCCAAAACCCAGCAACTTTGACAAAATAAAAGTGGGTAGTCATGAAAAGAATCAGCAAATTGGCCAGTACTTGAAATCGTACATAATAAGCCAAACATTGGGATTTTGTAGTTAATCATTTGCACGGTGAAAGTAGCCCGTATTTTGTTGTGAACTGATATGGGTCTAACGGCATTTAACATGTTGTGACGTTTCAACATAAGATGATCATGAAGAGTAACAGGTGTTTTAGGTGTGATGTAACTGATGTATGTTTATTTGTCATTTTTACTCTGATAACACTAAGGAAAAATCTCGGCATAAATTCTGTTGTTTTAATGTTCATTTTTCAATGCTTGTATTTGTTTTCCCGTAAGAAGAAAGTCTTGATAACATTTTTCATTCTTTGTGGTAGATCATTTTAAATTTCAGATTGTTGCGACAAAATACCAGCGCTGCAAAGCAAATCATCATTATTTGGGTGATTCTCATGTGATGCCAAACTTTCACTTTTTAAAAACTGAAATTTTTATTATCACAAAACTGTTTAATTTTTGTATTTTCTGCATGTAGAAAGGCTATTTTGCATGAATTTATGACTTGCAAGGAAACAAATTTCTCCAATAAAAAGTGATGGGCCTTAGAATGGTGTTGAATGAGAAAAAATGTCATTACCATCACCCTCTGTTTTATGGCTGTTTTCAATAGTCCTTCGACTTGCATGGGTTGTCGTTCTGATATATTTAAGTAACCAACCACCATGCAAATGAAAATCAAGTAGATACTTCAATTGACTGAATAAGAACCGTTAAACAGTTTATTTTTTGGCTGCAATATTGTAATTTTCCAAATTTAACATCAAAAAGTTTCCTTTATTGACTTATTCTGATGCTGAGAAGACATTAAGTAATTTTATTATTGTTCGCCCTAATATAATGAAACTATTTCTCAGCTGTTACACCCGGTAATGATTGTGAAGTGTAATAAGGTGATGAAAACATGCATTGTTATGGTAATGATATAACTGTGCAGAACATGACTAGCTCTTCTGGGAATAACATTGGAACTGAAATTTCAGTTAAATCGATTTGAAATTCAAGTGTTTGTAACTAACTGGAAATATCCTACAAGCTTTACAGTAAAGTTTTTTAGTTAAAAAAAACTTCCTTCAGTGTACTCTCCATCTCCCCTCCCCGCACAATATCTGCGTCATTACCATCACGTTAAATTATTATCATAACGATTTTTGTTGCTGAAATGATGGTAATGATGCGTGATGGTAATGACGATCTGACAGATTCCTCCACTTTCTATTTAAATCACCAAGCAGATGTTAAGCCTAACGTTACTTTCAGCTACGTACATGTACAATACAAGTACCAAAGGTAATTTTCTGGGTTTACAAGCTTACGTAACTATTTTGTACAGGGTGTGGTAATATTGGTTCTTATTTATATACCCTCCTGATTCTAGCTTTTTATTGCGTTCCCTACAGAAAACGACGAGTTCGTGCTGCCGAATTGTTGTATGAAGCGTCAGCTCTATGGCCAATAATGCTTGTAGCACTACCATATGTAATAAATCTGACATCTAGTGACGACTAGGCCTAGAACAATTAACAATGAGCATTACGGTAATGATGGTAGAAGTTTTGGACAGGCATAAAAATGGCAAATTACAAAAATTCAGGACGCCTGGGAACGGAACCCTACACACAGCTAACTTAATACAATCAATATGGCCATATGACATCAACTTGCTATATGAATGATAGTATCAGTTAGCAGAGCAGAGTGGTCTAAAGCAATGAAAGCCTAATCCAAAAAGGCCATGTGACATCAACTTGTCGTTTGAATGATAGTGTCGAGTTAGCAGAGTGGTCTAAAGCAATGAAAGCCTAATCTAAAAACATTGCGATGGTACAAAATATGTCCAAATTTCAGTCCAAAGTCACAGTTGACAAGTGCAATTTTTTCGTCATTAAAAATGTTGTTCACGTGTTATCCTTAGTTGTTCACAATGGTGCCTCCATTTTGTTTCTTCGTTCATTACGATAATCCTAGTTTTTAAGTCCCTTTTCAGAACATTAATAAGCCAACACGATTTTGGTCACAATCCAAATTAAAAGCAAGTTAACTAGAAAGTGCACGTTCCTACTTGTAAAGCTCCGGCACCGAGATATTCACGGTGTTTTTGCCAAGTAGATGTCCATGTTGTCAAATTCTTGTAAATAAGTAATAGGGCCCTCTGCAGCTCGGAGCTCGATACAGGTGTTTCCCTAGTTCACCCGCACACTGGGCCTAAGGGTGTAAGGAGTCCACCCAACCAAAATAAAATATGGTAGCAAGTCCTTAAAGGTTTTTTAAAAGAATCTACCCTGGATGGTGGTGATGCGGTAGGGGAAAGTACTGATACCAAGAAGAGTTGTAACGAAGTTTCTGGTCCAGCCTATATCACTCAGTTGTAGCAATATGTGACAACCGGCTATGAGTTACGGGTGAATGAAAAATGACACTTTGACGTAACATCCTAACGTCCCCGAGTCTTCAGGCAGGACATATGTGCTTATGAAGAGAGTAAGCAGCCATTATTAATTACACAGTTAAGCCACGCGTCAGATTGCAAGTCTCTTTGTTGATATCAATCTGAACTAGGAGAAAATCTACCTGACATCTGATAAAAAGGCAGAATATTTGGTCGAGTCCAGTAATCAAGAGTAGGGGCAGGGAACAGAGCTAATATCTGGAATAGTTTCTGCCCACGTGCTAGGATACTTTCTGCCCATGTGCCAGGGTATATTTTGTGCCCTTGTGCTAGGGGATATTTTCTGCCCACAGCAGTAGTAAGTTTGCACTGTAGGGCAAGGTGGCCTGATGGTTAAGCATGATCATCTCATGTGCCAAACGTCCCGGGTTCAACAATGACCACAGACATCCTTGATATTTTTGGGAAGAGAAGATCCCTGTGATGTCTCGTACTGATGTCAGTTTGGCATGTAAATGATTCTAGGAATTTGCGGTTGGAATTGCTCAGCAAAGTTTTTTTCTCTTTTCTGGCACTGTGGCGTCTGCTATGGAGCATGCCAAGCCTCCAAGGTTAGTTTACATTCCACCGGATGGCATCACATGCAGTTAGACCTATTTATGAGCACGGTTTTAATTTTTTATATTTTCATTTTTTTTCCATTTTTTCATTTGTATATAGTGAGCATTTACTAAGTTAAATAAAGTTCAAAAGGCAACAGAAGTATGTTACATCTACATTTATTTATCTATCATTAATTGGCTTTCCATCCTATTTAAGGCTTAGTTACCTGGAGGCAAACTTACGCCAAATGTGTTAAATATTTTTTTCCAGGGCATGGAATGTTCAGGAATCCACAAGTAAGAACTCGTGGCACCATATAGTGTCAGCTCAACCAGTAATTCTTTTCTAGCAAGCTTGTAAAGGATGTTCCTGTTGTCTACAATTCTTCTAAACCTCTACTACAAGTCACTAAATCACTACAAGTCTCCTAAGTCACTACTCTAAGGACTGGACAGGCTTAGGAGTGTTTTGGA
>JAHWFP010126781.1:10255-21401 GCA_023313725.1 Lithobius niger
GCGAGGACAAAACATCGCTAGGTCAAAACATCGCAAGGACAAAACATCGCATGGGCTGAAATATAGTTCAAGAAACATTTTTTATTCAACACTTATTATACAGTTTTCTTATTTTTTTATTTTCCTGTACTTGTACTTTTCTTGTTTTCCACAAGTTCTTAACCGTGCTTTGTTTGATTTTGGAAACATGTTTTTCACATTAAGTACAGTTTTTATTCCTGTTTTTAAGAAAACGTTTAGCTTTTTTTATTTGTGGTGATAGGTGAGGTTCGTCTTCCTCATATTTCCTTGTATACTGTACTGAAATAAACTCATCAGTAACGGATCGGCTATTACAATGGAGGGGGGAGGTGTAAGCCTAGTAATGCATTGGTCTATTACTAGGCTCCATTGCCTAGGCTGATCCTGGTAATGGATATGGATAAGGGGTAATGGATGGGAGGGGGGGGGGCAAAGGTAAAGGCAATTTCGTTTAGTTCGACAATTGGTATTGTGCGGATCAGTAATCCTGCCATTACACCTACTTGCGTGGTGTAGCACACAATTTTAATCTTCAAGTTGCCTAATTCACAGACTTCGTCTTTTTTATATAGCCGTTTAACTTTTAACTGATTTTTAATTATTCTTCCCAATTTTTTTAATTTTTTTATGTGAACCATTGTACTTAATCTTAAAATCGTCATTCACCTCGGGCGTGCTACCGAACGTCACCTCACGCCACAAGACAAAAAAAAGCTAAACGTTTTCCTAAAAACAGGAATAAAAACTGTACTTAATGTGAAAAACACGTTTTCCAAAATCAAACAAAGCACGATTAAGAACTCATGGAATACAAGAAAAGTACAAGTACAAGAAAACAAAAAATAAGAAAAGTGTTGAATAACAAATCTTTCTTTAAAAATTTTAGCCCATGCGATGTTTTGTCCTTGCGATGTTTTGTCCTAACGATGTTTTGTCCTCGCGATGTTTTGTCCGTGATGGTAGAGTCCGGCGATGTTTTGTCTTGCGATGTTTAGTCCGAGAACCGCCAAACTAGGATGAAGGAGTCTTTGCGGTGGAACGTTTCATTGATATTGAAGGGGCCTACGACAGTGTGTCGGTAATGGCCTTTTCTTTAACTTGAGTCGTGTGGGGATTGTATGGGGTGCTAGCTTGTTGACTACTTTCATAAATGGAACATAAGGTTCAGAGTCCTTGGTGGCACATCAAGCCTGGTAACTGTAAGTCTTAGTCTGCATCAAGCAAGTTACTTGAGCCCAATATTGTTTCTACTCTCAGCGGAGGGCCTTGCCGCTTGGTATGAGTCACTTTATCTTTGTTGATTGATGTTGCTTTTCTAGGTCAGGGAAAAGTTGCTGAAGATGCCAGGTCAATGTTGCAAGATACCTTGGACCTTACATAATTGGCTACACACCGACAAGATGCAAAATCTTTTAACAACCAGTAAGGCTTTTTTGTTCGCCAGTGTGTGCATTCTCAAAGTATGCTTCTGTAAACAATATCAGCTGGATTCTTTTGCAGAAGCAAGCATTGACACTCTCACGCTGGTGGGTGAAAGGCCTTAGTGGTTGTTTATGGTTTAGCCTCTTGTAGGGTAGAGACCAATTTTATGTTTAATTAGGGTGCTGAAATTTTAAACCCTTAGAGCTTACTTCAGGTTGAGGGGTGTACGACTCTCTGCCGTGAAGTCTAAGGCCCTAGTTTTTTTTACCATAATTTTGTTTATGAATGCATCACCGCTACGGCAGGTTAATAGGGCACCATAATTGGGGGCAATTTTCGGATCTCTATCTTGGTCTGCTCACGAGGCACAGCTGCAAGGGACACTGTTTCATCACGCAGCGGTTTTGAGGCAGGTGGTAGGCAGTGACTGAGGGTATTTCCGTGGTAGAATGTCAAAAGTTATTCGGCAATTTCATAATGTATGTTTTTGCATGCTGTTGGGCAGTTCTACTAGAGGCGCCTCAAACCACTATTTTACTGTTGCAGCAGGCAGTAAACTGTGCTCTGAGAATTTCATTGCGAGCGATGAAGTCCACTCTTATGGGGGCTTTACATGGCAGCTGCCAGCATCTCACCAATTGGATTGTGGGTGATTGAACTAACTTGGGGCCTAGTGCGATGGGTCATCTCGAGCCACTCTGCCGTTGAGGGTGTACTGGTTTGCTTGGGTGTCTGTTGTTTGCTTCCCTTTCCTTTAGTGAGTGCTGGTTGGATAAAGCCACTTTACGAATTACAAGACTTGTCGGAGATGATCTTATTGCCTACTGTGAATGCACATTACTGATTGGTGACACAACTAAAACAGCATTCCGGACAATTGAGCAAGGGAAGCAGAGGCTCTACGTACCTAACTATCTGCACAATTCAAGTTATTAATTATCAGATCGGCGGCTTGAGGCTTGGGCGACCCTAGGTGAGAGGGAGGGGGCAGAAAGTATCCAAAATGAGGTGAATTTTTATTTTAATCAAAATATTTTTATTTACAAATAGTTAGTTTTCATTGGAAAATATTTCTTATAATGGAGTCAGTTGAATCATCAAACAGACTAATTTTAACAAGTCTTGCTGAGGCAAGTGAGGTCAAAATTAGAGGTCGACCGAATTTCGGTTTCGGGTTCGGTCTCGGCACCGAAACCGACACATTTTTGGTTTCGGTTTCGGTTCTGGTTTCGGCCAAAAGTTATAGGTCAGTTTCGGTTTCGGCCGAAACCGAATAACTAGTTTCGGTTATGGTTTCGGTTTCGGTTGAATCCTATACTGCAGTTTCGGTAAAACCGAAACCAATTCCCCTCCTGGCAAAAGCCAATTTCCGCGTAGTTTAACTAGGCCCAGGGGCACCGACATCCATCTCCTGCTTTATTCTGCCATGCCCATCAATAATAAATGCATATTTTTCAATCCATGTTTAATCATATTTATAATGGCATCGTTGCACTGTAGGGAATTTATGCTTTATATTTACGTTTAAAAGCAAGGCTTATACTCATTGAATCAAACTCTTTTCTGGTGCTCTGCATCTCCCTTACTGACACGAGTTAATCGTTTTAAATTTAAAAAAAAAATAGTAGCAAGCAGAAATAAAAGGCAAACGGAAGTCATGAATTATTGACGCAAGATTGACATTTTTTTAGGTGTGGGGGTGAAGGGCGCGCGTGAATTTGCTCACCCTAGCGGCAGAAAAGAGCTAAACCGGTCTCTGCCTCCCAGTCTAGTCTATGTCTGTGAAAAACCATACACTCATGATTTAATGATTTTATCCTTACTTTTTGTCTAATTATTAAAAGTGATATTATTTAGGTTTTGGTTCCAGTTTCGGTAGCGGTTTCGGTTTCGGCCGAAACCGATTTGATGGTTTCGGTAGTGGTTTCGGTTTCGGCCGAAACTGAATTGCCAGTTTCGGTAGCGATTTCGGTTTCGGCCGAAACCAAATCTCCGGTTTCGGTAGTGGTTTCGGTTTCGGCCGAAAGTGAAAAACTTGGTTTCGGTCGACCACTAGTCAAAATATTGTGTAAAAACAGGGTAAAATGTTAAAATTTAGAAAGCCACTTTACGAATTACAGGACTTGTCGGGGATGATCTCACTGCCTACTCTGAATGCACATTACTGATTGGTGACACAATTAACATAATATTCATAACATTATATTTAAAAGCAGTAATCACAGTGATATGGTAACAGGGAGGATGCCAAAATCTGCTAGATTGGAGGAGAGGGTTGCCAAAATCTAAAATGAGATAAAAAAAAAAAAAAACTCGAGGAGGAGGAGGTTTGTTGAAGGAGGCAAAAACGAAGGATAGTTGGGACGACAAAACGCCAGCTCGTCTGGGTGCAGAATTTACCCTGAGCCGACCCTTACGTCAAATATGCAGTGTTGTGCACCTTAAACACAGAAAAAAAAACATTGTAATAATCGTTGTATTTGACACTGACACAATAATTTGAATACCCAACCAACACACCAGAATATTAGAACTTTATGAGCATGTACCATGCCGTGAGTGTGTTTGTTAGCCAGTACGCTCAAAAATGGGATTGAACAAACTTAAGCAGGTGAAACATGGGCATACAATAAACCAAACCGTGTCAATTTGGCTGATGTAACGGCTAATTGGGCAATGGTAAATATAAAAATTATGAATTAGAAAATTTGTAGACATAAAATACCTCCAGACAAAAAAGGTACAGGTGACTATTAGACAGTGGGATTCTTTGTATTCACAGGCCTATGAAAGTTGTGATATCCACCCAAAACCAAAACTGGTATAAGAGAAGCCTCCAAGTTTTCATAAAGGGTCGGCCTGTCAAAGGACTGATATCATTCAAGCAGGGAAAGGTCGCCAAGGTTAATCCTATTAGCCAAGTTAATCGCACGGAATAATACTTTGTACGTTAAATGAAAACTTGAAGATTGCTAACGCTAGTAGCAATCTTCTAGTTTTCATTTAACTTTCGAACAATTAGTATGTTCGATTAACTTGGCTAAGAGGATTAACCTTGGCAGCCTTTCCCTGGTTGAATGATATCACTACTTTGAAAGGCCGACCCTTTTTGGAAACTAGGTGGCTTCTCTTATACCAGTTTTGGTTTTGGGTGGATACCTATTACAGTGAACCTATTTTAGCAAAACCACTTCCCCACACCACTCTCTTTCTAAGAATGCAAAAATTAACGTTGTGAACCTCTTCTAGCCATCAGTATTGCTGTGTTAACTGCCTATGGGATTTACCATCGTCTCGTAGCTAGCAACTCTGCTGGTAACATCAACAATCCTTTGGCCGGTTTTCTACTCAAAGACAGTGCTCAACGCCTTTAAGTTTTGTTTAAAGGTCAATTACATCCATTTTGACATGCATGTTTGACTTTTGGATCACTTACACAATAAAGTAATTTACGGCCCCTTACGTCCCCACACTTGCAAATTATATTTTTTAATCTTTATTTTTAGTTTCATCGAAGCAATGAACTGAGGTTTTACGACTATGGACGTGAAGCACTGAATATCCAAAAATACGGACAAGTGAGTACTGGAATTCGTTTTTTTTATATCTCCTGTCCTACTGACGTGAGGTCTGGTTTTCCTACAGAGGATGTGCGTCGACGTAAGTCCTTTGGTTTCAAGTGTCTATTGCTTTGTTTGCACTTAGTTTATTTTGACGTTCTTTTTAAACATGGCTTTTGAAAGTGTTATGTTGTTGATCTGCCATTTTCAAGTAGACTGACGTCTTTCTCGGCACCATGGTATAGGGAGTCTGATGACGGGGGAACGTCGGAAGCATTGCATTTCGGGAGCTTTGAACGCCTGTATATCCTAAACTAATAACCGTAGAATAATAAATAATATAGTTTACTACAGAGTAATAAGTATGACAGAACAACCTTCTAACCCTTAAACCCACGATACAGTAGTTAAGCTCAACAACTTCACTAACTTAACTTCTACTTTCCTTCCTTTCTATTTTCCTTTCTAAACGATTTGCATGGATTTGGAAGCAGAGTTAGTGATCCTTAACTTGGCGAAAGAGCTTGGCGTTTGCTATCAGGACTTCTAATGACCAAACCGCTAGAGGCGAGAACACCGATGAACTGTGATGCAAGCCCCTAGTATATCACTCGGTCCCTAACAGTGATATACCCTTTTAATTACCCTTGATGCAAAGAGGACATTCCCACCTTTCTATTGAACCTAATTGTAGACTAATATATAAATTAGAAGCATCACAACATCAGTTTAAAGTTGATAATGAGCGAAATATCAAATGCGAACCGATGAACTGTGATGCAAGCCCCTGGTAAAACGGGCGTAGCTCGGTCCCTAACAGTGATATACCCTTTTAATTACCCTTGATGCAAAGAGGACATTCCCGCCTTTCTATTGAACCTAAGTATAGTCTAATATGTTAGTTAGAAGCATCACAACATCAGTTGAAAGTTGATAATGAGCGAATTATCAAATTGTGAACAACAAGTTTTGTTTTGGCTAGATGATCGACTTTCTCAATAACTCTTGTGGCGATATCTCAATAATTGTCCGATGTTTGAACAGTCAATTGCGCCTCGAGATAACCTCAAGAATGTGATGTCTTCAGCCTTCCGTCTTAACAAGATTGTCCCAATTTCACCATAAGATTTTAGCACAAGCTAAAAGGCATTGGGCATTGTTGAGGTTGTTTCACCGCGTTCATCCTGCCCTCAGCCACACCCCATGAAATTTCGGGACGAAAAAGGACGTGTGGTGTCTCTTGCTCATGTCGATTGTGGTATGTCAAAGATCCTGGGGTTTTCCACTTGGATTCCTGCTAAATTGTCCCTCTCGTTGTGCGGTGGATCACCCTGTTTGGGTTACTGTTCCCTAAAAACAAAA
Source organism: Lithobius niger (assembly GCA_023313725.1). Lineage (NCBI taxonomy): Eukaryota > Metazoa > Arthropoda > Chilopoda > Lithobiomorpha > Lithobiidae > Lithobius > Lithobius niger. The sequence goes on from JAHWFP010126781.1 coordinate 16,621, forward strand.
ACAGCCATGTTCTTGTTGTTGTACTTTTTAATCACGGAGCTTAACCGGACAACGGTCAACAGCCCCACCAAACTAATACAATACAATAAAAAACCGTATTCATTCAGAGTTTTACAATGAGTTATTGCCATGTTGCAAATGTAATGGATTAAACATAAAATGTAACACAATTGTTGTACGCACGAGATCAACTGACTTGAACCAAGTTCCACAGCCAGTTGACCATTTCCTCGTCGACTTCGGTCCAAAAAGCACCTCTCAGTTCCTTCTCCCAATCTGAATCTAGCCCTAGCCCGAAGTTTCTAATTTCAGCTAGGCATAATTTATATCTCACCAGCATTAAGCCTAATTCAGGCCTTGTCCGTTCCAAGCTAGTTTAACTTCCATTATTTCATAATCATCTAGCCCTAACTTAACCTAACCCTTGAATCCCATCATCCAACCCTAACTTAACCTTTGAATGAATCCAATCCTCCTAATGAAGTGGTGAACATCCCTCTTTAAGCTTTCCCTCTGTTCGACTAATACAGCTGAATAACAAACCAGAGCTAAAACGTAATCATGAATTATTTTGTCTCCTGGCTCTTACCCAATTTTAGTCAACCAGCAACGAAAACTTTAACGACGATTTTGACACGAATTACGAATCATTTAAACTAGGGCCGCCGCCATTATATGTTGACATACAGGAGCGGAGCTTGAGATCCCTGTAGCAGAATCAGAGTGACGCGCGACACTACGTCGCAGTACGGCTCGCAGTGTTGCAGTACGATTTATCCTGCACTTTTTTCTGTCTTAGTCTTCTTTTTGCGATAATTTCGCCAAAAATTGACCGATTTTGATCGGACGTTCAAATACACCATTTTAACCGTTTTTTCGAAAGCTTTTGAATGGTGCTATTATTATGACGATAGGTTTGGTCGTTCTCAAGTTGTTTAGCTAAAACAACCTACAAAGGTCTCGACAAAAAGTTGTCGTAAGAAACTTGTTCATGAACTCAAATGGTCCTAACTCAAAATTTGACACAATGCAAAATTCCATCTTCACACCCTTCCTGCCACCCGCAGAAACCTCCCTCTTCCCGCAGACCGTTTTTAGTTTGCAAAAAGCTTGTCGCAGACTGGCTGAAAATATTCTGCTTCTGGGCGTGAGATTATATCGGAGTAGGGGAACGGCAGTTTCCCAGCGGTGGGGTGGGCAGTTTTGCACCTACATTGTTGATCCTCCCACTTCATCCCCACTCCGTCCCTCCTTCCTCTCCCTCCCTTACTTTTTTCATTCCTTCCATCCTTGCACCCTCCCTTCTTCCTTCCTCTCCCTCCCTTTTCATTTTTGAACTGAAACCTCGATAATAAAAATCGTAGCGCGTCGCTGGATGGCGTTGACGGCGGTTGCGACAAGCGGTTTTCCGACTTTGGTTTTTCAGCAGACAATTTGAAAATTTGAAGTTTTTTCGTTGGAAAGCATAAAATTTGGACTTCATAAAGTTGAGATTAATGCTGGCAGAAATTTGAGCATGCATCACATCCACCTTGATATTTACTAACGATGCAGCAGATTTTTGCGCTTCGGAAAGTACTGGTGAGCAAATAGGTGAGCAGCTCACACCACCTGTGCATTTTGTCACCTTGGTTATCCCTCAACAACATGTCCAACTTTAAATTTTCTTTGTTAAACCATCTCTGGGGTTGTAACGCTATCAATGTACAAATTCTGGTGTTAATTGCTGCAGTGGTTATGTCGTAAAGCAGATAAAATGGTTGCATTGGCGTGGATTCATAAACGGAGCTTCGCTTGGCCCCCTCGCTTCACTCCAACAATTGTTTTTAATTTTTTTATAACAATTGGTTTCTAACAATTTCCCTAGTTTTTTTTATCTGAAAAAATACACTCTCCCGGTTGTATTTGGTCAGCATACAAAATTTCATCAAATTAGGTTCATTACTTTTGACGTGATGCTATTACAAAGAAACTCCAATGAGTTATGCATAAGGAGCTACGCTTCAATAAACGATGTAAAATATTTCTTTCGTTTTTTTTTTTAGTAAAAATTTCTTACATCAACTATCCTTCACTAAGTAATTTAATAACGTAGTGATTGTGCCATCGAATATTAATAATTGACTTAGTTCTTCTTGTTAAAGGGCAATTACATCCATTTTGACATGCATGTTTTACTTTTGGATCACTTACACAATAACTAAACACAAGAATTGCGGTAGGAATACGTTACGTACGTCCGATACAACAATTCAATTACTGCATCACCAAAACACGATACGGAGACCGCCATTGCTTTGCTGGAACGCGCAGAAATTAATGCCGACAGATGGTGCTTATCGATTTGGACTCGCAGCCGATTGAGATAGCTCTGTTGGCAGTGAGCAGCTCGAGCGTCCTACGGTCTAAGCTGGCCACTATTGTCGGCAAGCTAAGGCCGTTCGATGGTTCAGCTACTCAGTCAACAGAGATACTCAATCAGCTGCAAGTCGAAATTGATAAAGTACCATCTGTCGGCATTCATTTCTACGCGTTCAGCAAAACAATGGCGGTGTCCGTACCGTGTTTTGGTGATGCAGTAATTAAATTGTTGTATCGGACGTACGTAACGTATTCCTACCGCAATTCTTGTGTAGTTATTGTGTAAGTGATCCGAAAGTAAAACATGCATGTCAAAATGGATGTAATAGACCTTTAAGTTGCGAGACAATTGCCACTTTGCCCCATTAAATTTTTTCATGTTGTTTTAAAACCTTAACACTGTATTTTTTTTGCAGAGAACACCTCCAGCGTACAACCTCAAAATGGTGACTTCGCCACAAGCAATCTTTTATGGCCAAAACGATGCCTTAGCCGACCCGATCGACATTGCTTTACTCATCAGAGAACTCAATTCGTCAATTTTCAACTACATGGTACCGGCTCCACTTTTTACACACATCGACTTCATGTGGGGAGACGAAGCTGAAAAACTGGTGTATATTCCTCTCATCGACACTCTACGCAAAATGTGGGACGGCCCTGACCCTTAGTTTTTGGGGTTTTATTTTTTTAGTGGACTTCAAGTACATCCGGCTTGGCTTCATCTGTTCGATCGTAAAGTTGACCAATTCTGAAACGGACCCAGTATTCAAATACAGGGATATGAGGAAAATAGAATGTGAAAGGGTGTAAACCGATTTTCCCCGACTTTTACAGAATTTTGCCGAACATTACCAAACTTGACATCATTCATCTCTTTCAGGCCGCTAAAAGTTAATTAAGTGGTTCTCAAGAGCGGAAATATAGTTTTTTTTTTTTTTAATTAGCGTTTGAAACGTTTTTTAAACGCATTCACCAAACATTTCCTGGACTCGATAACCATATAAGCCCGAGCTCCATTCACATGATCGCCTCGAAACCAGTTTCAGTTTCAGTTTCAGATCACAACCATAAACGTGAATCTAATGAAAGGCTTTTACCCAATATGCGACGCTTTCACTATGGACGTGACTGATCCCTAGCACTGATATAATAGGTATTATAATCCACAACAAAATGTGGGGTATTTAGTGAAGGTTTTTTTTTTTTCAAAAGCCATCGCCTGCATTTGAAAAATAGCAAATAAATATATTTTTTAAAAAAACATCGCGCACCCGCATCAATTTTTTAGTACCACTCCTGACCACCAATCACCAATTAACTAACTTTTATCTGCCTTACATTTTATCCCTTAATTTTCCGCCATTTTCAGTACTAAAAAAAGCGTATAGAATTACAGTTTTAAGTTAACCGACCAGCACACCTGTGTTGATTTATGCCATGAATGCATTTGCGAGTTATTACATAATTTTCTCTGTTTCTGCGGCATTTTCATTCTAAAGTCACTGTGCCAGCAAATGGACAAAAGATTCTAATAATTGTCATGGCTAAATCCAGCTAATACATAATATGTCAATTCGATTGCAAGGTTTTGAGAAGATTGCATGACCAATTTGATGGCATGGCCATTCTCCAATAATTTTTCTATATGTCGGCCGTTTTGCCTACTAAAAAATATTGGAAGGGTGCCGCCCCTGTAACATATTACCAGCTGAAATATCACAGAACGTAATGATTTCTTATTAGAGCATCAATATTTAGTGAAAGTGGCAATATAGGTCCTATTGTAATTAGCCTTCTTAAAGGGATTGCGTTTAACCATGTAAAGTCTGTAATGTCTTACCACAATTTGAGCCATTTTTTAAATAAACGAATTCTCTAAACTTTGTTTGTAGTCTCCATACAACTTTATTGTATGCGCGGTGTATCTTAGTCTTGCAAGTATTTTGTGATCGGCTACGTCTTCCTGGAGGAGGCGGCTTTAATCTATGGCCGCCATTGTTTTTGTAACCATCTTGAATATCAACAAGGCAGTCTGCTACTAAAAACGTACAATCGATTATCTGTGTTCCTTCTGCAGCGAACTCAAGATAGGCCGCGGACACTATAATAGTTTTGAATAAAACTAGCTGGACCCGCGCATGCTGCACGATGATTGAGTTTCCCGGACTTAGCTTCTCCCGGTGTTTGGTCGTCTTAGGAAAGTCACTGGTGCTGTCTATTTCTTCCCCCCCCCCCCCCAACCAGACACCTCTGCCCCCTTTCCGTGCTCCCGAATACCGCCCACAACCCACTACACCCTTTCCCCGACACCCTTAGTGAGGGTCTGTATTGCACCAGCACCCCAGGTGTTTGGTCTTTAGTTTTAATGTATTCCCCCCTCCTCCCCTCACATACGTGACCCTTAGTTTTTTTTTTAA
>JAHWFP010126783.1:0-23495 GCA_023313725.1 Lithobius niger
CTGTCCGCTACAAAGACCGAGCTTATGGTCTTTCGGCGGGGTCGTGTGTGTGAGGCGTCGCTGACGGTGGATGGCACCGTGGTTCGCTCCTCGTCCAGGATACGATATCTGGGTTTTTGGCTGGACCCGCAGCTGACTTGGGTGCACAATGCATCTGCAGTACGGGAGAATGTGACGACCCGGTTAAACGTCCTGAAGGCTCTGGCTGGCAATAAATCGGTGGCCAAGCGTAGCACCATAGTTAGTTTCTATAGGGTGTACTTACGTGCTTGTGTTGACTTTCATGCTCCGCTGATGGCTGGCTCGCGGCAGGCCATGGGCAGACTGCAAGTGGCACTAAATGCCAGTCTACGTGTTGTTGCGGGGTGTTTACCCTCGACACCAGTACATGCGCTGCACGTCGAAGCCGGCGAGACTCCAGTCACATTTAGAGCTCGAGAGTTGCTCGCTAGACTTTGTCAGCGGGCGGTTGCTAGGGGTCGCTCGGATCCCCTTGCACGTATTATCTTCGACTATGTGCGGCTACCCCAAAGGACTCGGGATCTTCTGGGAGCCCTAGGTTTGGGGCCTCCCTCCTTTGTCATGACGATTTCGCGGCCCTGCCACTACCTTCATTTGTTCATCCACCGGCCCCTTGGGTGTGGAGTGGGTTTGCGGATGAGGCTTTGCTTGACTCCACGGACACGGTCCTTAATTCTGAGGACTGTGCCTTGGTGTTCTGTGATGCCTCCTTCCGCCAGGGCAGTGAGGGAGGGGTCGGGGTTTGCGTCCCTAGCCTGCGTATTGAGTACTGCTACACAGTGGCAGCTCTCCCATCGGCCTTTGTTGGCAAGCTTATCGCCATTTCAGTTGCCCTAGACATTGGGGCAGACCTTCTCTTCCCAAGATTCTGTGTGGTGACTGACTCCCTGGCGGGTCTTGGGTTTCTTAGGAGTTGTTTCCGGTCGGGGCAGGGCTCCCATCCAATCTCCCTTGAGATTGGATGGAAGCTGTATACTCTTGGTCTACGGGGAGTCTCTGTGAGTATCGGTTGGGTCAAGGGGCACTCTGGCCAGTTCGGAAATGAGTTGGCGGACAGCTTAGCCCGTAGGGGTTCGGCAGGGGGTTGTACTGCAGTTCGATTTGCTCTGGGTCCTCGCGATCTGCGCCCAGCTGTGAGAGAGATCATAGAGAGAGAATGGCAGAAAGCATGGATCAAGGACACCACGGGCCGGCAATTGTTTGGGTTGCATCCATCCGTTGCCCCCCCCGAAGGTTCTGGACAGATTCTCCCGCAAGGATGCGGGCTTGCTCTCTCGGCTACGCACGGGCCACGTTAAACTGCGCGCCCACCAAGCTCGCCTTGGTTGGGTACGATGGCCAGGGTGTGCTTGTGGGGGTGGTGATGAGACGGTTCAACACTTTCTGCTGGGGTGCCCTCGTTGGGATGCCCACCGCTGCTTCGGCAATGGTGGGAGTGGGGTAGATGTGTTACTTGGAGTTTTGGGGGTTCCACCCCATGTGGAGCCTGGGAGGTTGTCTCTAGGTAGTGTGCTGGGGTTCTGCAAGGCCACTGGCCGGTTTGTTCAGTGACGTCACAGTGGCGCCTTGTCAGGGACTTTCGGTAGTTCGGTGCCTCTCTCTTGTTTGCGCAAGTGCCACTGGAGGCTTCTTGTGTTTTGTTGGGGTCTATACGGGGTAGAGTAAGTTAGATATTAAGTAGGCTAGAGTGAGCGTGTGGCATTAGGGCCTGTAAGCTCAATAAAGATACAAAGATTGTTTTAAGATGAAAAAATGCGCTAAAATTATAACAATAGTGCATTTGGTCCTTGTGTTGTAGGGCTCAAAGTCAAAGGGTTTTAGCGAGCGTTAACTGCACCCGGTCATCTGCCCAACGAAGCCCTAAGGCCCTATGTCTGCAGCACCCAGATTGGATTCCCAGGAGGTCACCCACCCAAGTACCAATCAGGGCCAATACTGCTTAACTTCGATGAACTGACGAGAACCGGTGTTTCCAGCACTGCAAGGCCGCAGTGCGACAATCAGTTAAAGATCAACAATGGTAAAATTGGAATTGCATTTCTACTTGGATAGCATGTTAACTACAAATTTTAGAGATGTGTTTTTTTTTATCAAATGTCATGAAACATGCATTAAGCTAAAATGGGGGGGTCAATAAATTTTTTCCATTAAAACTATATCAACAAAACATATTTGTCAATAAAATTTATTATTATTTAAAAATTTGATGTTGGTACCACAGCACTAATTCATAAGTACTGGAGAAAACTGAGTACCAGGGTACTAAGCTTGGTACCGGCACCAACTGAAAAATTTCTGGTACCGTCCAACACTATGCAGCAGACACATTTACAGAATTACGTGATAAGATCGTTTGTCAAAAGGAGCAGGTCGCATTACCAGATTGTACAGTACTTTTGATGGGTTTAGTAACCTATTTTGGCTGGACGCCACCAAATTTCATCACTAATGCTTTCTAAGGAACAGTGAATTGGAGAGATTATTATATGTTTTTTTGGAGAAAAAAAATTTTTATTTTGGCGTTGGGTGCAACTCAGCGGTTGTGTTTTGTTGTTCTGATGATGGAGACGCGACACCATTTAGAAAGTACATTAAGTTCCACGGAACCTCATCCAAGGAGTATTGGGAGGATCAGTTGCCTTCACAAACCCAGCTGGATTTGAAGTGTCAGGTTTGCAAGTCTGGCAAATTATCAGCTGCTTACGAACTCTATATAACATCCTTCCTCATGCCAACTTAAAAAAATTAGGAAATTTGTAGGAAACCTTTTTAGGAAATTTGCTAATTTGAGGAAATTTTTGTTAATTTCCTAAATTTTCTTAAATGTTATGAAAAAAAAGTTCGGAAAAATGTGAGAAATTTAGCAGAAATATGTAAGAAATTTCGGGTTTTTTTTTGCGGGATGGGGGGGGGAAGCCCGTAAACACTATTACTGACCCCCCAGGCCCGGGCTAACCTCTCGGCGACCCTGTACTCTCTAGTGTCACTTTTATTTGGAAAAACAAAAACTTTTATTTTGAAGTGCTTGGCAAGCCCACATTTAAACAGTCAAGTAGTGGTTTGTACACGTATGGCCAACTGCTATCCAGAGTGTTAATTTTCAGACGGGGAATTTGTATCCCAATGAATTTAGTGGGAGACGAATTTACCATTATTTTCACATTTTGGCGTCATTTGCCTTTATCTGTGGTGGCTTGGCGGGCCTGTCTGTGGTTCATGATGATGGTTGCTATTTCGTTGGGCTTATCGTTTGGGTGAGAGTGGGGTTGCAGCCTCCATAGAGTGACCATCTCAACAGAGCGAGAAACTGATTCTTGCATTCCGAATGTTGCTTTGCACACACTTGTTTTTGAGTCTCCCTTGCTGGCAGACAAATTACTACCATGTCATCAAGAAGACGGGTTGCCTGTTGCAGACCTTAATGTGGAGAGTACTGCGTAGATATATTTGATATTAAATGTTGAAGGACTTCCAGTAGTAGCTTTAATCAATTGGGAAGTGGAGCAACTTTGGTTATTCGTACAATTGCTGTTTTAATTTTGGCAAATCAAGATAATAATTGTAGCCTTCAAGACCTGAGTAACTCTATTAATTTGATTAGTAAGGGTAGGAAGACAGTAAGCTTAAAAAATGTGGCAGAAATTTCGAACTGTAATTTTTTTAATTGTTCAATTTTTGTCTTGAGGGTATTTTTGGAGATGCGGAAATTTTGATTGGGTTTGATTTTCTTAAAGGCCAGCAAGATGAGGTTGTGTTATATTGCTCAGTTAACATGTTGGCTATTGGCTCTCTTCAGTTGAGTGTTACAGCTTATTCAGCTAAAGAACTGTTTTGCAACAGTGCGATTCTTAACTCCAGTGACTATTCTCTGATAAATTCGAGTTGCTACCTTGGACCTTACCTGTAATTCGTCGGTGAAGGATAAAAGAGATGATGGGGTTCAGTGTGTTAACCCCTGAGTTGTTGAGAGTGCCATAGTTACCTTGTTAAGGGATGCCACTTTAGAGGCCTATTCTGCTAAACTGTTGGTAGGTGTTATACATTGGCCTTATCCTGAGATCCAGAATGGTGTATTTACTCCGTATTGTGCGGAGGAAGATTACAAATTACTAGAAGCATTTGTCGAAACTACTCCTTTAGGCCATAACCCTATTCTAGCAATTAATGATTTTTGTTTCGAGATAGATTTGGCAACGGGTTGCATGTTGTACTGTTATACAACAGCTGTCGAGGAAGATGAGCCTATATCTTCTTATGCTACTGCTATTAGGCGTATAGAGGATATACAGCCTACCGATGTTAAATCTGCTGAGCAATTTCAGGCAGACTGAGAGGAACTAAAGCCACAATTTGTTTTTAAAGAAATGGATGAATGCCATAAGTATTGTTTATGGAGATGCTGAAAAAGCATCAGTAGGCTTTGCAGGCATGAATATGACCTCAGGCTTCATAGAAAATTCCAGGCGGATTTGGACGTCGGGAATTCTGATCTCAGTAAGAGTCAATTTTATGGAGCCCCCTATGCATGACACGAGATTGTGGAGGAAAAGTTACACGAATTACTGAAAATAGTGGATTCAAAACACAGTTCTAGCACTCTCCAGCGTTACTGGTTCGACGTAGACAAAATAAATATAGACTGGTATTAGACTTCAGGATTGTGAATCATGTCACTACGAGATGTACCGCATAGACTCGCAAATAAGTCGCACTGGCATATAAACCACACCCAGACTTTATGAAGACCAAAAGAAAAAAAAACGAATATAAACTGACTGTTTCCCTTAACATTTTAGCAAACCACAGGAAACATGGCTGATGCCCCAACAATCACAAAAAAACATAATACATAACCTGAATCGCTAGTCACTGGCAGTTAATACTTTGTCATCTGCAGAGTTTACATTACTACTGTTTCCGATGCCCGATTCAGAATCATCTTCTGGAACTTCTTGTTCTGCAGCTTTGTCTGTATCCCACAAGGTGTCATCCTCTGTTCCATCAAGAGCATTACTGATGCAACAGTTTTTGTAAATTAAATGGGTTTTTTAAAATAACGTTGGAACGGACGTAGCTAGTGAATTGTGGTTTACATCATTGGAAAGCTGGCAAAAAACTAGTTAAAATGGTGTATTTGAACATCAAAATCGGTCAATATTTAGCGAAATTATCACAGTATCCGCATGTAAGCTGTAGGTTGCTTTTTTTGGACAAATATATATCGAGAGAATGCGGCTTGTATGCGAGTCTATAAGTATTCCCTGTCCAGTTTTAGGTGATGTTTTGTTGAAATTAGCTGGGTGTACAGTATGCAGTCAATTGGCTTTTCAGCTGGGCTTTCACCAAATACAACTGTCGGAGAGAACTCATTAACAACAACTATGCGTGCGGTCGCTCGACGCTCACCTATCTAGGCCCTGTAGATATTCGCGTGGTGCCTGAAAACATTAAAATGCACGGGTTGGTCCACCTGCTCCATAATTGTAAATGCTCGCGCTTAATCATTGAGAATGAGAAAAACTCTAGTTTCTAGCACCGAGCTTCACGCATACGTGGCAACATTAATATTATAAAAGAGGATTACCATGTACACTATAAGTGTCTGCCAATGGGATTAAAGATACCTCCGAATGTTTTTCAACAAAAACTGTGCCCCAGTGCTAGTACTTTTTGCCATGTGCATCTCGATAATGCCTTGCTAGTGTCACATGACTTCGCAACATACCTGAAACATATTGACATCACCTTGGGTCTGATTGCAAATGTCGGAATGAATCTTAGTCCTGCAAAATGTGCGCTTGCCTTGTCTAAGATTAAGTTTTTGGGCTTTGTGATAACTATTAATGATTTTATTAGTATAGACAGGGATAAGCTAGCCTATTAAAACTACACTAGGCGTGTAAATGCGAAGCAAATGCGTCGTCTTCTTGAGTTAGCCAATTTTAATAGATGCTACATTTAATTTTTATGGGTCATTTGTAGTAATTTGACGAAATATACACGTACAAATTGCAAGTCTGTTTGGGATGAGGCAGCAGAATCATCCTTTCGGGAAGTAAAAGTGGCATTTACAGAGGCAGCATATTAAGACACCCTGATTTTTAGAAGCCTTTCATTGGCGAATCAGATTGTAGCCAGAGTGTCATTGGGGAGCATTATTTCAGGTTTAGGATGGTATTTAATATGTTTTTGGGTTCACCTAAAGAGCTTTTTCTCCAACTTAGGCTAGCGCAACCACAACTAAGCGGAAAATCCTTGCTGCTATTCTGCCATTACGTATGTTAGGCTATATTTACTGGGCCGCACTGTTACACTAAGTGTAGACCACATGGTTACGATATACTTGTACACTACTCCAAACTTGTCTCCAATAATGGAGAGGGCATTGTTAAAATTAAGAGAGTATGTTAGGGTCCGGAAGCTACAAAGCCACCCACCCCTACCACTTAAGTGGCCCCTACCACTTAACCACTCGCCCCACTCACATTAGGGTGCTGCATGCCAAATGTAAGAGAGAACCAGGTTTGGCATGGAGGAGGAAGGACCTAAGTTTCAACATACCATTCAAAATGTCCAAATTAAAGCATTTCCTCTGCAAAACCAAGCGAGTTCTTGTTTCATTTAACTGTTGGGAGGCAAACCCAACAAGTATGATTTCATTATTCAGCACTGAGCAAGGATCTGCTTACCAGTTGCAGATGTTTTATACCGAGTTTATGAGGCACCTGTGAGTGTTTTGGACAGTGAGTACCCTGAGTGGACTAGGCTGCAACAAGTTAAGCGTGAGCAACAACATGTTATTTCTAAAATTGCTGACAGAGGTATGGGTCAGAATGTAAAACACATTTTATCAGGATGAAGATGGGTTTCTTTACTGCTTGTCTGCACCTAAGCGTGCTAGGGCACTATTTTGTTATAAGACTCAGTTACTAATTCGTGATTGACTGGTTATCCACTGTGTCTGGGGTTATCACTCAATGCCTACAAGTGGTAAGAGCTAAGACTGTTGCCTGAATACAGCCGAAGTGCTACTGGCCTACCTCGATAACATGATGATTATGAATATATTCATACTTGTCTTATTTCCTAATTCGGTGAAGTGCACGTTTGAGGGATAACCAGCCATTAAAACGGCCTAATCAAGAACAAATTTTAGATTTAATTGGCACTTTGCGTAAGACGAAAAACTTTAATTGTTACGTTTTAACATGTATCGGCAGCTGTAGTCATTATCTGCTGGCAGTGGCATTACCTGACAAATATTCCAAAACTGTTGCTTGCTAGGGCACTTTACAAAGAATTGATTGGCAAGTTTGGTTGTTCTGTTGCAATTTTACACGATATAGGCAAAGAATTTCAGAGCATTCTGATGAGTAAACTTGCACAATTACTGGACATAAAGAAGATTACTTTCGTGTCTAACGCGTCTTGGGTTTCTAGTAAATGTGAGCCTGCTAATAGGTCAATAGAAGAAATATTTAGGAAAATCACCACCTCCAATCTTGATTTCTAGCACAGCTATCTAACGGCGGTCTGCTTGACGTACAATGGCAGCGTTCATGTATGGACTCTTGCGATGCCATATTTATTTTTTTATTTTTTGGGTAAAATCAGAAGATGCCTACCAATTTGTTATACGAGCCTGTGGAAATTATTTTTTCCTGGCTTTCAGATTACAAGCTGCGTGGGAATTAGTTCATCACTACAAAGAGATAGCTTATGAATGCCAACAATCCTATTACAATAAGAATGCATTTACTTACACGCTGAAAACAGACGATTATGTGGTTCTGTGAGTACATGTACGTTTAAAATATTTGCCAAGGTTCACTTAATATGAAGAGGTGTTTTCCACATTTTTTAATATTTGACACCTGTTACGGTCAGGCTGGCCGACGTGTTGAATCCAAATGGGATCATGAAAGCACACATGAATAAAATAAAGCCACTATTTTTGCGTGACTCTAAATTTCCAAAGATTTTTTATGACACAACCGACATCGAAAATCAACTTGAAAAGGACTTGGCATTGTCGCACAGGGATAAGATGAAGACGTGGTCCATAGAACAAGCAATTTTGCACCCCACTGACATTCGGGTCATTCGGGATCATTTATTTTCACAAGTCAATTTGTCTGAAGAGCAACAGTTGGTTGTAAACAAGCACTTAGCACCCATCGATTAGTTCTTCTCCAACCTCTTTTTTTGGAATCCGAAGCAACAAAAACTAGGCACAAGGATTTGAAACATAAATTCGCCAAACTGAAGTAGAGCATTCTAAGCTCAAATTGAAACTAAATTCTCATAAAGCAAGCAAGAAGAGAGAACGAAAAGCAAAATCACAGAATTTGGGGCAAAAACGTCACCTGGAAAGTTTTCGTTATTGACAAATCTGCCCTCCGAAAGCAATTCTATTCAAAATCCCCGAAGGCTCCGAGGATTTTAAGGAAGTGTTAGATTGCTCCAAAAGACCCTCGCCATCATGATGAACCCATGGACCTTTCAATTAATTTCACATGAAAGATTCAATCAATGCCACATGATTTAAAAGCCACAGCACATTCGGAGGTTGCTAATGACGAACTGCTTTCCAGTCAAGTCATTGAAGAACCTTTTGAGCGAGCCGTGGTTAGCCGCTCCCTGCCCAGACCAGTTGCCGCTGTCGCACTTAACTGACTCCGACAAAGAATGGGTTTTGATGGACACTTCCGTTGGTTGCTTCATTCGTCCGCAAGTGGTTAAACCCAAACATTGATGGCAACTTGCCTATTTCTTCAAAACAAGAAAGATCTTCTTCCAACCACCCTTGCTTAAAGTTTATGACATCTTCTCACCACCACAGGTCTCTAAGACACAACATTTTTTTTCGATCATCCAATCGATGTTCAACTTTTCGCCATCGCTTGTAACTTTGCACTTCTTTCGGTGGCAAAAGGGGAGAAAAAAATCATCATTGACTGTGCTTTCGTCATATTGTCAATGAAGACTTTTCTTTCACAAATGGTAAACTGGTAGACATTATAGAATGTGATGGATAAGAACAGCACAATCAACAAAAGATGAAAGCACGCAAGAAGTTTGCAAATGGAAACGAAAAGACGAAAGAGCAGCAACAAAAAGCGAAAGCTAAAGCAAAGACGAAAGAGAGGTGTAAGAGTATGACAACAATGGCTGATGGATTAAAGACAAACAGCGAAAGGTGATTAAAAAGTAAAAAAAAAAAAAAAAAGATGGAAAAACACAGGAATTGGAGTAAGGACTGTTCACCATCAATCGTCAAACTAATAAAGACGCAAACCATTGGTGTAAAAATGAAGTGACTTTATCGGTCCCATATGTTAGTTGAGTCAGTCGCGGGATTTGAACCGGCATTCACTTGGTTTGGAACGAGGACACCAGCCGCTGGGCTGTTGCTGCTCGCTTTGCTCGGGATCCACGGGGACCCCTCACAAAGCTCGCGTTGCACATTGGGACTTAGTTTTTTGCCGTTCCGTAGCCGCATACCATTGGGCAGTAAAGGGTTTACGTTTCCCATTGGATTATCAACAGAGGAAGATCTCCACTTAATGAATTTGGAATCTCAGCTGGTCTCGTTTTCATTTCTGAAACTACATTCCAAAACTAATTACTTCTCACATGATGGTGATGCTTCAAGACACTTGACTTCACGTTACGGTCTTTATGGGGAAACTGACCCTAGCATAGATCCTTCTCCACTCGGAAGAGAAATTAAATTCTACAATCAATGCGACATCGGAACCAGCACAAATGGTTCCTCGTTTTGACTTTACCGGCATCCTGGAACATGAAATCAGGACATGAATCACAACTTTTCTAAAAATAAAAATCTTTCTAGTATTTCTTCAAGAAACACTTTATGAATGGCTGGTACATCCACAAGCCGACCTGTTTCAGGATAGCTCAAACCAGATCCGAAGCGACAACCGGCTGCATGCTTCATGGCAAACTTTCACTTCACGAAGAAGTGCCGACCTAAAAAAATGAAACTGGAAAAACTTGTACAATCTCACATCCATCTGGACTTCAATTCTCCGCTCGAAAGAAACCAGTACCATTCTCCTCACCTCGGCGGAAATTTGCTACACCTCCTGTAGTACTCTTTTCAACGAACGTTCAAGAATCATTAAGAAATGAAGCAATCGCATGAGCACGGAGCTTCTGCACCCAAGCCCTGGCAGCTCAGGTGGTTTTTAATGATTATGAAGTGAGACTATCTTCCAACCTAAGCCTCGTCTAGGATGAAGAACACCCTTTTTTGAAATGAAAAGATTGAACAGACAATAGAGACCTCCAGGATGGGGACCTTCATGGGCCTCTTCACCATTCAGCACGCCTCCACTTCTTTTAGAACGAGAATGAGAAAAGAATTCCTGACACAACTTTCCAAACGAAATTTGGCAAGGAAGAACTCAACTTTTTCTTCCGTTCAAGACGAATTTTGGTGAAACTTCACCGACAATAACAGTAATTGAAAATGCTTATGAAGCATCCAACATCAATTGCCATGACAACAACGTCAAAGTACTGCACACGAGTGCAGAGCCATTTCTAGTTCCTGGGCCTTCTACAATGACATCCCTGTTCCTGAGATTCTGCAAGCAGCATCATGTCTGTCTTCACTTCCCACTACGTCAGGGACATGAGAAACCCACACAGATGGACTTCACAAGCTGGGACCCATCATCACTTCCAGAAGCGTTGTTCAACCCCCAAAACACTAAGAAGACAAACAACATCTGCCACCACATCTGCATTGAGATCATGAATCCAGTTGAAATAAATTTAATAAAGTGCAAAAATCTGTGACTTTTCTGGGGAGCCAGTTCCTTGCCCCTGGGGAACCCATCAAGCAGTGCCCACCGCCAGATTGATGAGGTCTACTGTGAATGGTAAAATTTACAGGTAACATATATTTTGTAGCAATTAAAAGAAAAAATTATCGCGGCCGCGGCTAAATTCTGTTTTTATTGCTTAACCGAAAATATATATATTACCTGTATCCACCCTACCTCCCCTCTTGAGTCACCACCATAACATATCAAGAGGAATAAAAGATGGCTGAAACAAGCGTTTGGCAGTCTTATACTTCTGGAGGAAAATGCAGGCCCGCGCTTCGGGGTTAGCGAGCTGGGATTGGCTAATTAACGTTTAAATCTCTAGAGAAAAAAAAGCATTTGCGAACGAAATGCTAAAATATACAGGTAGACACAGAATTATCCGCCGCCACAGCATTTCATTGTTTTTAATTGATTCAAACAACAAATAACAAAATTAAGTAGTGTAATGTTTTAAAAAATACTTTCGTTCACCCCGAATTGATTATGGTTTAGGTTCCCCCCTCCCCTCCGATCATTACGGCCCTAAACGCACATAATTTTTAAACTTGTAGTTACATCCTGTTTATTTGTAAAATAAAGATTGCTGCAATGATATCAATTTGCAACTTAAGCGCCACCTCACATTTATTGACTTCCTTCAGCTTGTACATTCAGAAATGCTTTCACTTTGTAAGTTAATGCACTGTAAACATGAACTACTCTCTTTGTATCCGCAAACATTTGTGTAAAACTTCAACAATAAATAAATACCTACTCCAGAAAAATATGTTAACACAGAACATAATAATTATACACGAGTGTTAAATATCAATTATTAATGCACATTATTGACCAGCAAAAATGCATAAAAAATTACAGTTTGGTTTCTATGTGTGGTTTCCATACCATAGTTGACAATCGTTCGTTCAAAGCAACTTTATTTGTTTGACGTAGAACCTTTTTCACTTAGATTGTCTGTTGCATAAAATTTCAGTCCTTGGCCTTCTGCACTTTCTGAATGTTATTGTCACATTCTGTTAAGTGCTGTGACACCCAAAAGAAAACTGCAACAGCAACAGCGGCAACGTGGGAGAAAACATGCTGCCTCCACCCCATTGGTGATTTGAAGAGCGATTACATCGATTTCTACCAGTGCACAAGAACTAGTCATAAGGAGCGGAGGAAACATGTTACATACACTGGAAACAACAATTTCATCACCGTATTAGTAGCTTCAACAGACACCATTTTTAGCTAGGAATGTGTTGAAATCATGACGAACAGATGAAGCCAGTAGTTCATATGAAGAGCTGACTGAGGTGGCTTTATTGTGGGTGATGCTGGACTTTGGTGGATGCCACCGCTATCTGTCTACGTTTGAGCTATACATCAGTCGGCCCTCAGTCCGGACTAGTAGCCCCAATTATCAGCAATAATGTCCGCACGTGCTAAGCTAAAATGGTGCCTATCGAACCATTTTTTGGTGTCGCGTAATGAAATTGTTGTGTCGAACGTGCGTTACGTGTCCCCACCGACCTTTTGTGCCCAGTTGGTGTGTCCTTCACCTAAAGGTAATAGATGCAAGTAAAAAACAACATGATTGTCCTTTAACCATAACAAGTATTGAAATCTATGTTTCAAGGTCTCATCAATGGGCACAGTGTGGCAAACATCAAGGCCTGTAATAACATAAGTGAGCTTCTTGGTCTACTACAGTCTGGTTAATTGTGTTAAGTACTGACAGATGGATAAACAGACAGACAGAAAAACAGAGAGAGAGACAGCCAAAGTGTGTGAAAGTCAACTTATGAGTCTAAGTATGCTGGCTTCACAGCATACTCTAGTAACAAGACTTTCTTTCATATGACAGAACTAACAGAAATTATAAATTATTTATGGTACCAACAACTACAGAATTTCAGAGCCACAAGCTCTGAATCTTAAATTGTTCACAGAAAATTGTGGAGAGCTTGTTTACTGATAACTACGGAATTGCTGAGCCATAAGCTCCAAATCGCAATGCAAGTAAACTTCACAGAAAATTGTGGAGAGCTTATTTACCAATGCAGAGCCACAAGCTCCGAATCTTAATGTTTACAGAAAATTTTGGTGAGCGCATTTACCCGTAACTTCAGAAATACAGAACTACAAGCTCCAAATCTTAAAACAAGTAAAGTTCATAGAAAATTCTGGAGAGCTTATTTACCAATAACTGCAGAGTTGCAGAGCCACAAGCTCCGAATCTTAATGTTCACAGAAAATTGTAGAGATCTTATTCGCCAATAATTACAGAACAGCAGAGCGACTTGCTCCGAATCGAAATATTCACAGAAAATTGTTGAGAGCTTATGTTAATACAAGTTCCCAGTACCAAATCTGCACGACAACATGAAAATACTGTAAATGGTCAATCCTACTGGCAATATTGACATTCCTCTGCTGTATAACAGCTACAACGGATAACACATTAGCAAGGGAATTCTGCAGTTGATGATTTTGTACTTAGTCAATCGTTACAACATCTCTGTCTTAGCCTACTTTGGCTGGAGCATTGAACCAGCAATGCAAAATTTGTGGTTCTCTCGAAGTCAAACATGACTTGTACAGTCTTTCAAGTTGTCCTCCAGATTTGGCTTTGCAATGTTTATAATGTAAAGATATTTTCCCAATTTGCGCTATTTTCAATTTTTACCATCACTCCATTCAATTTTTGACTACAAGAGGCAGGAAGCCATGTCATTTAAACAAAACATTTTGCATACTGGCTTTCTAATGAACAGTGTTTTGCACGTCACTGGTACAGATGTTACACGTTAAAGCACAACTCTTCTTTATAGGAAGATGGAAATACTGTACATTTTTTGTGAAGACATTTAAAGTCTGTTCGTTTCAGAGGTAGATGAATTTTAAACAGATTTTTTAGTCCAAAGGATTCCATATTGTAAAGCACGTAAGTTGAGAATACGCACCATGAATGATGGTCATGAATTTATAAAATTTGTTTCACAAAGTTTTAGATGATACACTGTTTCACTCTGTTTCACTGTTGGGTTGATAAAAGTTATAAAAATTCACTGGCTTTGAGTTGAGAACCTTTCGGCTGCCTAGCTTGTCACTAGACCATCTTAGTTTTATCTTCCTTGGCCGAGTAGTGCTTGTCGTAGAAGTTGATGTCACGTCTGACTGTTTTAAGTTCTGATTCTGACTCTGACTCTGACTCTTTGGCCAGTTTCCATCCGTAAACATCTCATCCCCAGCATTATCGGTAGACGACGAAGTCACCACTTCTTGTTTTGAAGTAGGCTTTAGCTTTCCACTAGGCCGGAAGTTGATTTTTCGCACTGGAGGTACAAAGGCTGCAGAGGTTACATTGGGGCTAGATTTGTGCGGGTTATGAATTCTAGTGTAAACATCAACATGAGGCGGGGTCATTTCTACGTGTTTTAGGTCAGTACCTGATGCATCATTGTCATCAGTTACAGAAGAGTTTGTGGTTTGCAAACTGCCCTCGTTACCAGTTTTAGCAGAAGAGCCATTCAGGAAGACATCGGTATGGTTAGTGATTACTTCGTCTTCTAGGGAATACTGTGTTGATGTGGCATTATATAATTGTGGCTGGCCGTTGCTTCCGAATTGTAGCGAGGAAAATGTCGGCCATAAGGAGTTACTGCCATAAAATGGTCGAAATAATGTAGAATAGCTAGAAGTAGTGCTGGAAGCAGTAATTGTATCATTTTCATCATCCAGGATTGCGTCCTCAGGACTTTCAGTTATCGGCAAGTTGAACACGGACATTGGTTCTGTGAAATTCGAGTTGTAGTAAAACATATTACCACCTTCAGAATTTGAACTCTTGAATAATGGATTGACAGTCGTGGCCTGGGGCAAGTTACTTTCAGTAGGCCAGAAAGACCACTGAGTAGATTTGTCTGTAGCAACTTGGCTCTCCTGCCCCATGAGATTCGTTGCAGAATTACTATTTCCTACGAAACTTGTGATATTTTGAGTCTTGCTGTTAAATAAATTAGTTGCATTGTATGGTGTAATTTGTGCTAACGATAATAAATTCGTTGTTTGGGTAGCTTGTAAGGTGTCTTTTATTGTTGTTGTTTCTGGGTAATTTGGCAAAACTCCTTGTACCGCAGGTGGTTTACCATATTGTCCTGATGTGGTAGATAATATTGAGGGTTGTGTTGGGACTTCGTAGTTATTAAAGGAGTTGTCTGTTATCCCCTGAAAGCCCCATAGTGAATTCTTGAAATTTGGTAGAGTTTTAAATTTAGAACCTGATAATTCATCTCCAGATGGTTGTGGAGAAAGCAACTGAGATTGCGGGATAAACTTTCCATCAAGTTTGTCTAGTTTACCAGAATATGGCATTGACGGTTTGTAACTTCTACCTTTTGGTAATGGAGCGTTGATTTTGAGAAGTTTATCTTTGCCAAACGGGCTTGTAATCTGGTAAATCTGTGATCCTGCTGTATTATCTCCTTCTTTAACCATCAAGGAGTGTGAATTTTGTCCCATGTACATTTCAGAACTATCCCTTCGTGAAGGTTCTGAATTGGGCTTATGAGTACATGGAGATTCTCGACCATGGAATAGTTGATATCTTGTCCTAGATTCACTTGATTCATCCGCAGCCTTCAAGTTGCTACCAGAACTTGGCATGGTCTTGGGGGAATAATGGTTCTGCATGTATGATGGGTTTGGTTCTAGATGATCTTCCCGACTATCATCAGGTCTGTGGTAAGTAGGATGATCTGATTCCCTGTTCAGTGTACTTTGAGCACTTGTTGGACTCGTGGAGACGAGAACATAATCGGGTGTGACTGCCCAGTCATATTTGGTTGGAGGATTTGTAACTGTTCTAAAATCAGTGATGGATTCTGAGTTTTGGCTTTCTGCTTTCATTCTGTATCGGTCATCAGAAATTTGTTGGTTACTTGACTTTCCACTCGCACTCGCACTCGCACTCGCACTCGCACTTTTTAATTTTTCAAAATCATATTTCTTGTTCTCTTTGGAGACAGAATGGTTATCTTGTAAGTGCTGATGTGGCTCATAAGGTTGTGTTCCTTCTGGAAGGACAACAGCTCTCTGCGGATTTTGCCAAGGATATCTGTTGTTCGGATTCCAAGGTTCATTCTCTTCTCTGCGAGGTGGATACCGATTTTCACTAGAAGGTGATGCAACAGTTTCATTTTCCTCCACTCTGCCTAGATTTTTGAGTGAAGAACTTTGTTTATAGAATGGGTTGACAGGTTCCCACCCCTCTGACATTGATGGCGTACCTACAAATTGGGTTTGCAAATCTTTTTCTGATGTATGATCACCATTCAAACCACTCAAGTGCTCACCATTTCTCTCTCTATGATTTAGCCCCCCATTGACTTCAAGTTTCTTGCTTTCATCTGGTGATAATTGGGGTTGTTTTCTGTATCTATACTGATCATCATGCCACCTTGAGCCATGTTCATCGGACGGTTTGTCTGGCTTTCTGTGAATTTCTACCGTTTGCCCATTAGATGATGAAGTTTGAATTTGAGTAGAATCGACGTTGTGATTATTGTTTGACGAATGATGTTCATGTCTATCATGCCCATGGTGTTGACGCCAGTCATCTTTATGTTTATTTTGCTGTTGAGGTTGTTCCTCAGATGAGGACAGCTCTGTTCCATCTTTCTGGTGGTGACCAGATTGCTTGGTACTTTTTTTGTGTTCCATCAACGAATCTTTTCCTAAAGATTTATGTGCCTGATCTTTGTGTTTTTCTGTCTTTGGGTACTTGTTTTCTTTCTGATGTTTCCACACATTCTTGAGATCTTTTCTCTTGTCTTCTTCGTCTTCATCTTCATCTTCTGTAGAGGCTGACGAACGAGACTTCATTGGCCAATCAGTACTCTTTGGCGAGTGTTTGTGACCAATGTCCTTTTGATGATGATGTAAACTCTTTTTGCTAAAATATCCTTTTTTCTCTTCGGAAGAGGAGGATACTGATGGGCGATACTTATCATTCCAGGTAGCAGGTTTTTTCACTTCTTTGACATGTTTGTTGCTTGATGAGAACTTTTCTCTTGAATCCTCTTGTCTTTCTTCAGATGAAGACGGTCTATGTTTAACATGCCTGTCGGAATCTTTTTGTGAGTGTGAGTCTTTCCCATGTTTTAGATGGCCTGAACTTTTACTATTTGTGTGTTCATTTTGTTCTTCAGAGAATGATGAAGAGTGGTGTTTAACAGTCATTCTTTCAGAATGGGAGGCTTCTCGGTCCTGTTCGTGTTCCTTGTGATTTCGATGTGCAAAATCATTTTTTTCATCTTCCTCAGAAGATGCACCATGTTTAAAATGTCGTTCGCCATCTTTTAAAGAATGAGACTCTTTGTTTTCCTTTCGCGGTTGTTTGGAATGTTTTTCATTAACATCACTTTCCTTTTCTTCTGACGATGATGGCGACAACGACTGATGTTTATTTGGCATTTTACCATGGTCTTTCTTATTCGGATGGGAATGTTTCTCTTCACTACTCATGCCATGCTCTGTAGTAACATGCACTGGAGAAGGCGATGTAGTGCTCATGTCAGTTTTGAGTTCAGGGGATAAAGTTGTTGAGGCCCCTGAAGCCTGGAGAGTTCTACTTTCTTGCATGAAAGGAAAAAAAGTTAAAGATGACGCTGTCGAGGATGGCAATAAAAGTGAAACGTATGAAGGTGGAGGAGCAGTTGATGGCATGACCGTAGTTGAAGATGGTAACATTCTTGCTAGAGCAGGCGAATTAGAAAAACGATTGAGGAATGACACCAATCCAGAAGAATTGAGATTCACGGAATTAAATACGGCTGATAAAGGTACTGAGGTTGGTAAGGACTCTTGAGATAATTCGATCTTAAATAAATTTGGTCCATCTTTTCTAGCTTCTTGTTTTTTCTGCATCGACTGCAAAAATGTTGATAACGCCTTTGGTTCTAAAGCAGCTGCAAGTGCTGCAAGTGGAATTGTAGCTTCGTCTAAATTTGACGACTGTTTCTGCTGCACTGGCAGCTGGTGAACTTTTGGAGGGGGAGTCGTTGTTTCAAACTGAATAGTTGGTTTTGGAGAAGTCCGTAGTCCATACATTTGATTGAATGCTGAATCTGCAGGCCTCATTTCTTTGAAGACAGTATTTGTTCCAGCATGAACTACATCAACATCCGGTTTCTGCGCTGGTTGGCTTCTCGGTGAAAGAGAACCTAGTATTTCAATGGGAATGTTTTTAATAATGGATGCTAAACTTGTTTGCTGCATCAAGGGTTGTTCAACTCTTGGGCTCTGTGTCGATGATTGAATGTTACCATTACTGCTTGTAGGGTGGGCTAAGCTGAGTTTTTGATCTGATGATGAAGCTATTTGGTTTTGAGCAGGCGAACTCTTTTGTGGATTGAAAGAGACTGTCCGTGCTGTAGATGAAAATATATTGCTTCCTTTTCCACTATGCTGCAGCCAGTACAGCAAAGGTATGTAGTTATCAGATGAGGAATCTTCTGACTTGGATACAGACAGAGTTGAGGCTTGCTTCATGGTGTCTTGAATGTCAGATGGTGGTTGAGAAGATTGAGTCGAAACCTTTGTTGGTTGTGACTGAACAGTTACTGCGTGAGATGGAGCCGCTGAAGATTTGGCATCACTTGCAATGGCATTCAATGCATTTGCAAACAAATCGTTTGCAGAAGGTGCTGGTGTAGTAGCTGTAGTTATGTGAACTGGGGCTGGAATTGGAGTTGTTGTCATGGTATCTGGAAATTTAAGCTTTTGCACTGTTAGCAATATCTGTCTAATATTAGCTGGTAAGTCTTCCTTCAAGAGACGTGGGAGGTACTGAGGCTTCCCTACGACTATCTGAATCAGATTTTGAACTTTTGTCAGTTCATCAGCTGGTAGTGACTGAAGTTGAGCACGCAATCCCTGCATTCCTTTGTCATCTTTTGATGCTGCCGTTGATGCTGTCTTCGGTAACTGCGGTGCAGGTGGTGGTACTGGTACAACATTCTGGCTTGTCGTTATTGATGAACTACCAGATGCAACATGATTAAGAGATTCAGAACCAGCAGAAGCTGTATTAGTTACCAGGTTAGCTGATCTGATCAAGTCAGGCAAAAATTCTGGATTCAATCCCAAACCCCTAAGTCTTTCAGCTAGGTCATTAGGAATTTTTTCCAGGGCGGGTAATGATGCTTTACTACCTGTTCCAGAATTGCTGGAAGTGGATGCTTGATTCTGTTTCAATGCAAGCCGTAATTTTGCTTCATCATTTGCTTTTAAAATTGCTTGTATAGATGTTGGTCGGGACGAAGTCGACTGTAGTTTGCTTGATGATGCTTGAGACAGCAGAGAAGGTTCCTGAAGTAAACCCTGATCTTTCAATAGAGCTAGAAGCTGACTGCGGTCCGGATTTTCTGGAAGTTGTTTAATGGCTTTGACAATATTTGGCAAAGCTTTTGATCGAATACTGTTGGTTGCTGCTGACGCCCATTGCGCATGAGTTTCTGCTGCTTGTTCTTTTGGGACAACTTTCTGCACAACAATACTGTTAGAAGGGCTGGCATCATTTATTTGAGGGCTCACTTGTTCCAGCATCTGCTTCAGGAGCTTTGCTCTCTGCCTGGCAACTGGTTCCTGATTTGCGACATTGATGAGTGATGACACCGCATCATTCGTGATTTGAAAAGGCGCTGTTAACAGAAAGATGTCATCACCGTCACGTGCAGTATTTCCTTGGTTGAATATCCTTGACTGTGGGTTGTTAACTGGATTCGTGGGATGCTGACTCATGCCATTAGTCAGTGGCTGGGGATTTGGAAGGGTTAACCTAGACTGTACTTGACTCCCCATTCCAGCATGCAACATGGCTGCGTTCTGCTGACCCAAGGACTGCATAACACTCTGTGCAAGTGCGGGATTTGTTAATAGCACCTGTTCAAGCTGCTGTCGAAAAGCGGGATTTGATAGAAGATGAGGTGGTATTTGGGGCATTTGTTGGCCATTATTTGGATGAGACGTAAAGAAGTTTTTGATGTTACTCATTATGCCATTGAAGCTGAATGGTGACGAACCTCCAGCTCGGTTGTTATTCATGCCACCTCCTGGTGCGTACATGGTTTGCATGTGAACTGGTACAGGCACTGGAGTAGGTGGTCGTCCTTGGTTCATGACTTGCTGCACAGGCATTCCTTGTGGCCATCCAAACATCTGAGCTTGGAACCTAGGAAGAAACAGTGGCAGCAGCAGATGGATCGCCATCAAGGAGGAAAATGGCTTTGAGTGGGAGCTAAGCATCTGCAAAGAGAGAAAAATACATGCTTTATTAATTAAAATATATTATTTATTGCCAAGTAAGAGAAAAGAAGCAAAATTAAATAAATTAGTTTGTAATCTTGAGTAAAACGTTTGATGTATTGTTTTACACGTAAATTTGTCTTATATTTGTAATCGCACGAGTCAGCATCTGATCTCCATGGTATTTCGTAAAATGTTTACCCAAAGATGGCGGCCTTCAATCTGGCATGCGATCTACTAATGGTCCCTAGCATGAAGGTCCCTCCAGTACCAAACATTTCTGTATTAACCAACCCTCGGTAATCGAAACAACAACATTCGAAAAGAGAGACATGAGGAGCAGGGAAGATTTATTTATTTATTTAGTGATTTATTTATTTAATTGCAACGCCCAAAAGAGCAATAAATGCAATATCAAAAGAAACAAAATTTCAAGACAAATACAATAAAAAACAACCAAATGATAAAATAACTTTTAAAAAACAATTTAACAAATATGGCTGCATTTTTGAGGCTGACAGTCTTTTCTCAACCTTGTAGCAAAGGAGACATCACTTGTAGAAAAGACAACATCATATCTCAAGTCATTCCAGTCAATGATGGTGCGGGGGAAGAAGAACCACGCCAGCACGTTTTTGTTGCACTGGTAGCGCTTGATCTTTTTGGCAAGATCACGCCTACCCACAAAATCCGGGGAGGCACAAAAAAACAGAAGGATCCAGAAGAGCGCAGCCATTGAAAATACGGAAAAAGACTTGTAAGCGGCTCATTTTCCATCTCTCGGCTGAAGATTGCCCTGCCCTTCCCATTTCAATTCGTTGCACATGATCAGTGACACAAGCATCTCTTTGATAGGCACCGTACACCATCCTAGCAGCCCTGCGCATCACCCGTTCCACGCAGTCGGACAGATTTTTTGTGTTGGGATCCCACACAGCACTGCAGTAATCCAACTTTGGCCTTGTTGCCGTATTAAAACGACCTCTCGAACTTGAGGACTTGCGTCTTTTAAGATTCTGTGAAAAAATCTAATTTCACTGTTTGCGTTAGCGCAAAATGTGCTCAACATGGTCAGACCAAGACAACTTCTTGTTAATTTTAACTCCGTGACAAGTCATATTGTCTACCATCTGCAAATCAACACCCTTTAGGGAGTAAACAGGATTTGTGGCATTCCTTTTATATGAAATATGAATTACCTTAGTCTTCACTGGATTTAAGTTCATTTTCCAAGTATCACATCATTTGGCAATTCTATCCAAATCTTGCTGGAGGACAATGTTATCCAACTCCACCTTAATGATCTGATAGATGTGTGTGTCATCTGCGAACAGCTTACGTGCCGAAACAACCACATCCATCAAGTCATTAATGTAAAATAAGAAAAGAATTGGGCCACTTATCAACCCCTGAGGCACACCGGAAGTAACAGACACCATGCCTGATTTACAGCCATCAATCAGCACAAACTGTCTTCGGTTTTTTAAAAAAACACTGGATAATTGCAACAGAAATACCATAACCCTCCATCTTCTTTAGTAAAGGATCATGCGAGACAGTATCAAAGGATGAAGATGACACACGCACCGTTAACGACATATTACTATAACTATGATCTCTAGAAGGCTCGCACGGAGGAATTCAGGACGCCCTCAGGGTGTTAGGAGTGGCATGATAATCGGCCATTCGATGATATTGCGATAAAAAATTTGGTCGATCGTATCACACTTTTTCTGATTTATCGAATGATCGTGGAAACCTTAATGTTTAAATTGTCATATCTCGGAACCCGTAACAGCTAGAATCACGCGGTTTGCGGCGTTATGTGTGGAAGGGCTCTCCAACCAAGTGTGCAATACTGTTGCTAGCCACTTTAGATGATTCGAGAGTCAGTTCAATGCAGACAATATTTAAGCATTAAGTAGCAGCACAACTGCAGAATTGTTTCTACATGGTGAGGAAGTAATGGACCATGGCACGTGCATGTCTACTGGCCAAATTGCGAGTGCCATTGAATTCACATTCGTGAATTACGTGTGAAATCAAGTCGCGCTCGGAATGTGGCCGTGATGCAGAGTGGCTTGGAGCGGCACGGTACAGTACGGCCACAACACACGACAAATTATTACGTGTGAAATCGGTTTAGCCAAGAAGAATGCTCCAACCATTGGCTTATCTATCGTGTGCAAAAGTAGAAATGGTAAATAAACATTTGACGACAGCAGTAAGGTTTCACATGGACTAAACAGTACAGTAACAATGCAGCATCTGAAACACTGCAGGAAAGTTTATTTGTGTTCTTTTGCTGTTTTGACTTCGGATCAGTTAAACTTTACCTTAAGCATCAAACGAGGTCGCTCTTGGTTTCTGATTGCGAAACGGTTTTGTGTCGTTCATGTGGTTCTCGGGGTCACTAACCTTATAATCGTGCTCCGTGCAACCGATATTAAAAATCAGCTTAGTGTTCCAATGGAAAACGTTAATACCTCAAAAAATATTTGATTTAGGAATGCCATTTTCGAACTCATGAATTTCATGCACCAAAGTTCCACGAACTAATGAAATTTCAACCAAATGAGAGCAAACTTGCAAACTTTATCGTTTCCCAAACAGACAAACACAAAGACCAATAATCGCAAAAATCCAAATTCAGTCGCGATTTCATCAGGGGGTCGCAACTGTAATAGAAACAATGAATTCCAAACCTTCGCAATCGGCATTCCTTCCGGCGCGGTGGCGCTTGGCCGATGCCGGTAACGCCAACATGGCGCCAGCTATTTTCCTGATCACGTCTGAATGAGAATCGCAAGAAGCCAATCATGCAATCTATTTAGTTTACTTACAAAATTGTTGTAATGCTCTATAAATCGCATAACAGCAATTTCAGATTAAAAGAACAATTTTAGAAACAGAAGAAACATGGTGGCACTTATGGAGGTGCCCACCGTTCTCGCCTCTGCTCTCGCCTAAACGAGATTCGTGAGATACACAGCCTAAAATTCGTCCTCATCCTGTGGTGTGCGACGAAGACAACGCATATAATACAGGTCGCCACAAATGTGAAAACGCCGTATATCCGTTAAAACGATGCAAACATCAATTTATAAAATCTCGCTGACTGAATGTGGGACATCAAGCAGAAGGCCGCATGCGGACGGGAGGCTGGGGGGGGGGGGAATAAATTTATAACCAAAGACCAAACACCAAGGGTACCAGGGGGAAGGACGGGGAAGTATTCAGATCCTGCACTGCTGGAGGGCAGTCAGGGGCCCGGGAGGGGGCGGGGGTGTGTAGGTCAGGGAGGGGGGGGGGGAGGAATTGAAA